>FAPP01011547.1:0-11642 GCA_001485965.1 Heliconius ismenius | reverse complement strand
TATAATATAGGTATGGATTAACATAAACAGATTAATTCACCCGCATCCGAAAAAGTCCTGTTCTTATGTATGTAGTTTTTACATTCACGTTTCGAGTAACCAAAATATACACAAGTAATTCCCTTAACGTTTTGTTTCGCGAATCAATTGTTAACCCCTCAACGCGTGCCCTACACGCATCATCCCTTCACACTTTCTATTTACGTGAGGGAATTTTTAATAACGCCCAACCAACTTGACGGGGATCCGACGGTTACACAAAAAGGCCCGAACGGCTGCCTGTGGCTTTGTTTTTATAGAAAACACAAAACGGTTTGAAGTTAACACGAGTTTTGTTTATATACTGCGCTTCACTCTTCACCAACCAACATTTACTATGTATTTTCTGTAAAAAATATAAGATTTTCTGTGCTTAACAAGAAAGCTGTGAAATAAAAAAAAGAGAAATTTACTTAGGCCGCGCGTTTAAGCAACTTTATCTATTCAGGTTAACTCGTTTTAAACGTAGGCGCGCGTGAAAATCTTAAGCGCTCTTTTACAGAAAAGTAGAATGCTTTTTTATTATTATAATATTCAGAATGTATTTTAATATTATATTTTACATGAAAATTTTGTTGTATTGAAGTTGTATGATTCAAGTAATTTAATAAAGCGACGAACGAATCGAGGCGAGGCGGTGGAAAATAGTGATACTATAGGATACAAACAACAACCAAATACATAGCGAATATAAACAAACCAGTACAAAAAATTGTGTAAAAGATAATTTCTTGCGAGTTTATTTATCAAATTAAATAAGTTTCAGTTGTAAAAAAAATTTATGTGAAAGTAAATTTCAGAACAATTTTGATCCAAAAATACGTATATTATTAAGCCTAGCGTGTTCGTTATGTCGTTGCCCTTCGCTATAAGCGTCACGTGTTTTTCGTCTGAAAGTTGGCACCTAAACGAATGTAAGTAGGTACCTCCTTCTCAAGCTAAGTTTTAGTTTAGGAACGAAATTTGCGCAAACAAGGTTATTGCCCCCGTGAGTCATACAATGAAATTACGTAGTACACACATATGTAAATGAAATATACGATTAAAATCGTTGATGAATCGAACTAAAATGTTACACAAATGTCATACTTAGATCACTTACGTCACTCTTAGTATTACGAGGAAGGAAACCATAAAAAACCGGTCAAGTGTTAGTCGGACTCACACACGGAGAGCTCTGTATCAATTTCAGGATTATAGATCAAAGGGGATTAAAACTTATAAAAGTTGACAAACTTAGGTTTGCGGATCTATGCACTCATTTTATATGAAATGATTTACAAATAAGTATTGGTTTTTTCTGTATTATAAATATTAACTTCCATATTTTTTTTCTTTATTTAAAAAGATCTTACTTTCTGCCAAATTTCATAAATGTAACCACAAGAAACACCCCTCAAGTTTTGATTACGCGGCGAATTTCAAACAAGATGCAGCTAAAACGATGCATAAATGCTTGTTCTTTTGACTGCATTGACTTAGAAATCTATTTATTTTCTATGCTCTAAGGGCCTAGTAAACCTGGGTATTTGATACTCATTTCAGTTAGATATCTTCACGCAATCTTGAGATAAATCATCTTAACATACTAACAGCAAAGCCATTCTGTGAAGGTTCCGTTTTTTTTTTCTTTTGAGATTTGGGACCCTAAAAATACTTATAGTTGTTTATTTCAAATCAATATTATATACTTTTAGAAAATACTATACATAGCATTTTAGTTATATTTTTCACTACGTGAGATCTAATCATTTTGAACAGCAATATCGTCTAGTCATAGGATTTCATCGACATCTGCAGAGAGCATTTTTCCCTACAAGAGCTCGGAAGGTAAATATAGTTAGATTGAATTGGCCCGCTACTATAGCATAGTATCCCTTGGGGTTGCTGACAGCGAAATTCGCTTAGCTACATAAAAAGTGAATTGGTCTTTGTCATATGTCTCGCAAAATAGCAACTGAAAATACTTTGTTGTATATTGCTTTCTTTATAATATGTATGTATGTATTATGTAGTATGTATGTTAGTCATTATCATACAAACATTTTATTAGTGTTTTATCTAATACTATATCAATATATGTGGGTACAAAGAGCATTAAAAAAATTAAACGAAAATATTTTTTTTACATATGTATATGTATAGTTGCATAAAAATGGTAGAAATAAATTATTTTTAGGTTATTGAAAATAAATTATTTAAAAAGTGAATATAAGCAACATCGTAGGCTATAGAAGCTAGATAAGTTAGAAACGATGTAACTTATCACATTATGCGATTACCGTGGTATCACCAATTGCATAACAATGTAACTACATTTAGTAACTGAAACCTTACGAGTTGTGTGATAATCTTATAAAATGACTTTCTTTTTATAAAAGAAGCAGAAGTTATACTTATGTCCATTGATATTATAAAACTGCAATTATTTAGCATTTTGTTTTCTTTATGTAACTTGTGGATCAAAAATATGTTTTATGATCCTGACGTATTTATTTACAAAAACGTGACAAACTCACCTGTCTGCCCATAAGCAAAGATGCAAGCGTTATATCCTTCGAAGGCATTGTCAAGGATATCCCGGCCAAGACATTCGAAAACTGTCTTCTGTGAAGCAAAGTTGGGCAGCGTCGGTTCCAGAGAGTAGAAACAATGGTCGAATGCAAATGTCTTTGGTTGTTTCCTAGAACAAAATAGTTATAATTGTTTATTACTTAGTATTTAGAATAAATGTAATAAATTTATTCGGAACAAATTTATTAAGAAAAGCATCATTTTTTATCGTACACAATAGGCAGAGGGAATCTACTGTTAGACACTCGCATGGCGTAGTTTAGTTTTACTTATAATTTTTCAAAGCAAACCACGAATAAAAACAAGATCGGTCTTCTAGTAAAACTATTATTTTCATCGTAAAAAAAAACACATTCTAGAAATTATTTCTTTTTGAAACGAAATATGTTTTCTTTAAGTCTTTACAATAATCATCATAATAAAATTACATTTCGAAAATAACATTTTTCCACAATTATTTACGGACGTCAGTAGCAGTGTTTCCTATTTTTCTTTGAATACATATAAAAGGTATTTTTCCATCTTTTGGTGACAAGGTGAACGCAATCATACTTCAATAGTATTAAGTTAATTGTACATTACCTCCATTGGGTACAAGTTATATAATATTTACATTTTGCATTAGAAAAATATTTTCAAACTATATACGTACAGTTACTATTTAATATCAGCCATATCATTAAATAAACCAGAGAGTGGGATGAGGGAGGGAGAGAAAAAAAACAAAGGTCTAATACAGTAAAATAGTATAACTGTAGTAAACAGATTATTATGTTTTACGTGCGTAAACCTGTAATAAAGCCTGAAGATTTGTGGCATAATAAGTAACATAGTCTAGCTATAGGCTTAGGCAGATTAAATGGATGTTACTTTAGTCTAGGTAAAGTTCCCAACAAACGACAATAAGTCTTAAATATACATATAATTAATTTAAAAAAATGTCACGACTAAAATTACTCCGTTAAATATTTTAGCTGTAACAGAAAAATATCTATTGACAAAAATTTTCACGGTGTCCAACGATTTAAAATTTACGCATAATAATATAGAGAAGGAAGGAATACAAGATTTAAAAGTAGATTTACATTTGCTTGTGTCCAAAATTAGTATATGTAATTTTGTTTGTAAATGAATTAAAAATCTGCTGAATAAAAATAAATTAAAATGTAGATAGAATAAGTCCTTGCTGTACCTACACGAGTACTTAAATAATAACAATCTCAATTATATTACAATTACTATATTAATAATATAGAAGTAAGAACACAGAAAAATTATAGAATAAATCTTTTAAATAAATGCCTTCATACTTTTTTTACAATCTCTGACGCGAACAAACTGTAATTATTATCTGGAAAGCACGTCTTAGAGCTTATTTCCACGTTTACGCTTAATTAAAAATATTAATCTTTTTATATTTCTTCAATCTCATTGTAATATGAAATTATACTTTGCTGTAATTAATTTAAATTACTACTAAAAGAGCAGTTTTTTTTAAAATATATGAATGTTATGTATTCACTACATATATTGAAAATGTAGGAAAGTATATAAGTAGATTATATAGCCGAATGTAAGTCGCACGTTGTAAAGCTCAGTCTTAGTCAATGTCCAAAACGTCTGGCCTTTAGATTGACAATGAGTAATTGATTGAGGATTCACATATATCAGTTATCCCTCACAGATAACGAAGATTAAGGGCATTGGTGAGGCTTATGCTACAAAATTACATATGTAGTAGTAGTAGTATAGTAGTTTTGGACAAAGTTTCTCCACGCATCTGCCTCATGTAAAAGTTGAGAGGATTTAATGATAACTGACTATGCAAGTAGAGGGATTCAGAATCAAAATGAACAAATGGAACTAGGAATATTTTATACTTTACATAATTAAGAGGATAACGATGATAGCGTCCAAACATCACAAGTGCACCAGGATAACATCTTTTAAATAATTATATTAGTAATGTATATAAAATAAAAAAATAATAAACGCAAAGCTACAAAGCAATATAAAAAAGCAGGTTTTAAAAATACAAATACAATAGGTAGTAAGTATACTTTAAATATGACCGTGGATTAAAGAGGTGACCCTAGTTCGGTCGAGGTCAGACACCAGCCTTTTGTGTTTTAATCCCCCAAAGTGGGGCATTTTATACCCTAAACGGTAATTCGATTACAATACATTGAACCACAATTTCGACGATCATTCTATAGATAGATAGGTCAAACCCGGAATTATATTTTGTAATACGCTTATGATTAGCATAATTAAGAATAAATACCTACTGAATATTAACTATATTTTATTTACTTTCATATGTTTACTTAGTATAATTTATTTAGAATAATTATTAAGTAAAGTCAATCAGGTATAAAAACAGCGAAAAACAAAACTTACATGGAATAGTACCTTAATTGATCTTATTGACAGTACAAATGATACTTGTTTATGTTAAATGTTAAAAATACGTAAGTTTTTTATGTGTAAGGGCGTAGTTCCGAGTTCCGACTAGGCGGCAACAGGACGCCGGAAGACGCCGCAGTAGAGCAGCTTGGCGGTAAGCCAAATACTCACTCATAAAACGAACCAAAATTGCGAAGCAATGACACCAAAATAGCCATTTTTAAAACCGTAACAACCTCGCCATGATGTTTTACGACGCTAATTCCAAAAGACGTAAACCTGCACTGCACTGCACAGGGCTAACTGAATATTTATTCAAATAATGCAGCAAAGGTAATTGAATAATATGGTTATACTATGGTTATAGTTATATGGTAGGTACGTGTGCGCTATACGGCTCCGATGCGGATGAGAATATAATGAGCGCCATCAAAGCAGAAAATTGGTGCTTTAACTTGTAAAGCACAATATCATTACGGACTACGACTACATCATGAAATTGTAGTAAATTACAACTTTACGTACAAGCAACACATGTACCGTTAATTGTAATATGATTTTTATAAAATAAATAGCTACCCTTTAATTTAGAATATCTACATGTATTTAATTTACAGTATTGTTTTAACAACAATTTAAGCTTAAGTTTTTAAGTATTCATTTTCAAACTTAAAACGATCCCCATGGGATCTTTTACTGAGACCTTACGAGCCCCCAGTAGCTTGATCTATGGTGTCATTTTTTACAATTTTTATATAGGTGTATTTTTTAATTTATAAAAAGCTTATAATTTGGAGGCATTGTGTGTTGGAACTCAACGCGTCGCTTTTCCTCGACATCAGAGCGAAGAAATAAAAATATCAAATAAGTTTTTCATTTCCTCGATCGGGGATTGAACCCGCAACCAGTCATTTACAATCACACACTTATGCCCTTGCACAAGGCAACATTAAATATAATTAACAAAAACTGTTTACAGTCAAAAAATACCATATTTGAAATGAATCATATCTAAGATAGCAACAAAATATTAATGTACAAAATAAATCACACTTCCCGTATCAGAGAGCTGACGTAGCAGCTTCCCAGTAATACTCCACTTCGTCGCTGTTTAGTATCATATTACATTTTAACAGTTAACTAGGTACCTTTATTTGCTCTATTTTTCTCTAATGGACATTAGAACAATCACGAAAACGTAACAATACTAACTTTATTAAGTTTTATATTTAGATAATATCACTAATTCCTTCATATTAGCCATTTTTATTTTAAAAAAGTAATTATCCCAAATAAAAGTCCATAAGAAGCATAAGTATCGTTTTAGGTAATTTAATTATACACACAATACCGGTTCACGAGATTACACCGATTTAAATTTTGAATACAATTAAGGTATGAAGTGACAGAGGTCGACAGACAAAGGTATGAAATTAGATTTTTCTGAGAACATAAGTGAAAAAACAGGGCAGGTTTATCCGCAGAGCCTATATCTCCGCGTAATATCGTAAATTCAATTTGCATTTAGTAAGCCGACCTTTACAAGTAGCGTTTGATTTTAAATTAGCTCGTTGCGAAATTACGTTAGCATAAAGTAAATTTTGCATTTCACGTTTCATAACAAATGAAAGCGTAAATGAGTACTACAAAATGGCACAGTACCTACCTACTCTTAAAAGCTAATTCGAGCGTTATCACTTATAATATAAATATGAATAATAATTCCATATAAATATTATTTCACATATTTCAAATTTTTTGTGGGACAAATCACTATAAGCCTTTTGGAAATGTTAGATATTAAAGGGTGAACTCAAAGCCATGATTATAACAAATCCACCACAACACACAGCACGTTCTATACAAAGAATGTAATCACGAAGCAATAACTGATCTAGTTCTTTTAATGCTTCCACAACGTCAATAGCCAACGCAAACTTGTACAATATCCAGGTAAATAGTACGCTGTAAAGATAGTGAAAAGCAATAATCGAGCATCCCCGAGTATTAGAGCGAAGAAGCACCTATATAATACAGCTCGGACAGATTATCGTGTCTGTGAATGAATGGACTTGGATAATATTGAAATTATGTATAAAAAAACCTACTGTGTACTCAGGACATAGATTATCTTATATTAATGATGGTGGAACTAGACTAGCTTTTGATATTAAAAAATAGTGATAAAAAATAATGTATCAATATAATAGAGAACTCAATTTTTTTATTATTATTTTTTGTATGGCTATTTTGACTGTGCTTTTGTATAAAGTATTTTTACCATATGAAGAATGCATGCACTGCTCATTCTAGTGATAGGAAGCGTACGATGATGTAGCGACGACCACGATGATGACATGAAGGGCGCGGTAAAAAAAATATAAGTTCCTAATAGCTACGTATAAAAAATATTTTTATAATAAAATGTAAAAATTTTGTATATCGTAATTACTACAGAGCTCATTTTAGTCTTATAAAATCTTTTTGTAAGAATATTCCAACAATCATCATAAAAGTAAATTATGTGGAAAAGTAAAGTGTTAAATGTTTCATATTTTTCTGTGCTGAAGAGCTTTTACGAGTAGCATACAGTTGCTTTCATCTCTATTTTGAATTAAATATCCATTAAATAAAAGTTAAGTCTCATTCCCATTTTGTAGAATATCTTTATTATGTTTCCATGAAAATATAAAATACATAAAAATAACAGCTGATTACACTTTCGCTTATTCTCACTTACGGCCGTCGCGTCGTAGACGATAGAGTATACGAACACGAGTTGAATAACAAATATTTTGTTACGAGTCAAAGACCTGAGTAGTTACACTGTGCGATTAAACATGATGTATAGTTTCAGTATATCTATTGTAAACAGAAAATATAATGTATAATATTTTGTTTTGAATAGTTTTACAATAATTTTCAAATAGACCAATAAAGAAACGTTAAAAATTTTAGTAAATCTGACCTGGTTATATTGATATTTAGGATTTTTATTAATACATAAATCTGTGGGCGAGCCATCGCAAAGACTGACAAACTTGATGCAAGCCTTCCTCAGCATCGTCCTACTAAACGTGTGTATTTTATTCGTCAGTCACCTACGCCGTGACGTCATTCAACGGAAAGTATGACGGGGGAAGGACAAAAAAAGTACATAAGCGAGAGTATAACGAAGGGAGCATACTGGAGGTAAACAAGATGGAGACGTGTTTATCTCTCGTCGGGGAGAGGCTCGGGGCGATGACGTCACGGGCGCCAGAGTGACTCGGAACGCACCAACTATACTCACGTTGATACGAATCCGATGTGACGATAAACTAATATAATACTATTGAACTTCTCACACTTATCACGTTATAAACAAGATACTTAGTAGTTAAGCAAGGAGTTTTAGCAACAACTTTTACAAGTAGAATTTATTCCGGAGCTCTTCGTCTAAGTCTGATAAGCACATTAGTTTTTACTAAAGAACAAATCATCGTTATCTATTAATGTCTTGCACATCACATTTAGTGTCTACCAACACAATAGGTCTAACAACCCACTGATTAATATAATCGGAAATTGATAGTTATAAAATGATTCACTATTTCCTGTCGTTCTAGTGCAAACTAAACGCATAGAAAATAATACATAATGGGATATTAATACTGTAATATAATAAATTTGGAACTATTTGTGCACAGAAGGCAATAGCTAAAAAAATATCCAATAGGTTTGTATGTTACCAACGTTAATATTCTCAGGTATTCAAACTTGTTCAGCACTAATGAAATTCCACTAGCGTGAACCAGCCGGCGGGCGTCGACTTGGAAAATTAATATAAATTTCTCATCAAGCACTATTTACCTCTAAACTCGGGGAAGCCACGTCGCCATTAACGTTGACTGAGATAGATTCGACCATTATCCTGTGTAATTATAGTTTTATCACAAATGCTCTAATTGACAAAGTTACCAGGTTCTCTCATTTTTATATAGTTGTACATTGAAAACTAAATGAGACTACATTTATTTTTTAGGTAACAATAATATAAGAACATCATTGAAAAATGTGTACAATAATCTCTTATTCTATTCTATTGTTTTGATCTTCTAACAAAAGCTCTAGTTTTAAATAGTAACTAAAACACAATTTACCATTACAACGTAGTTTCCTGATAATTTATTGAAAACAGAAAACTATCTATTTAAATATTTATCTTCTATTATCTGCCGTACCGAAATTGCATAATTAATATTTTTTCTGTCAACAAATAATTGGTTAAGAAACAATGACACAACTCCCACCTGCCGCACGACAGTATCAACTATTAGGTATATTTAAACAAAACTCACTATCACATATTTCGATTCGAGACCCTAGGTCTTGGAGACTTTAAGTTAACAGCACATCCATCGTAGTTTTAGTTCCATCTCTTTGAAGTTCGAAAGTCTTACAAGAATAACCCATTGTCTTTCACATCTCTATCTGTTAAATGTCAAGGCTTTATACGCGATTCGCGATATTCAACTTTACGAAAGTCATATATGATAATGCTGTTTGTTTCTATTAGATAATATTCAGTATTAGTATACTGGCGCTCCTGAGTATTGTCGTGGTCAAATTCTTTCTTGTATAATTGGAACTGTACACAAATATTAAATATAATAAATGTAACAATAAATTTTGCAATTAAAGACACTCGTGTCTATACACTGAATGTGTGTACATACTGTGTAAAGTGTCGTGGTCTATTCAAATCATTACCCTGACATCCACGATGCGGAAAATATCCGAAGATATATTTGCTTATAAAAAACGTACTTTTACAGGCTCATAAATAAGAACTTAAATAAATAATCTGTTATTTGATTACAATAATTGTTTGTTTATACTTAGTTAATTATTAAATTAAATTGTTTGTTTATATCATGTTAGCAGCTGAGCAGCAATGTGAATGTACCTGAAACAAAACAAGTTTTAATGAATACCTATTATTAGCCCATTTGATATTTTTAAAACTATAAAGTATATTTATTCAATTAAATATTTCTTATATAAAACTGTGCGTTGATAGCGATTTGTTTAATATATTCGTGTACCTATATCAAGAAATGTAAAAATTACAGCTTTGCCTTTCGTTCGGTATATGATTAGAATGTTTGGTAAATTTATTCATGAAGACTAAAAATATCTTATTCAAACATTGCAACTCGCGAGGTGTGGAATTGGAAACGTGCAAAACAATCAGTATATTCTAAACACGTACAACAAATTACTGAATATAAATAGTAGATATAATGAAATCATATAGTTTTTTTGCCAGTTCAAATCTTTGCTTGTAATTTTTATTTATTAATAGTTAAAATTTATATAGGTAAATTTAAAATCAATTAGTTTTTTTTTCAAAAAAATATTCTTTATTATATTATATTTATATTATATTAATATGTTTTTTAATGTAAGCGGTTGTATCGTAGTTTATATTGTGCTATTATTTAGACTTAAAAAATAATGTATTAGAATATAACTTAAAATATTGTGAAACAAAAAAATGAAATAATAGTGAATTTCCTCTACAAAATAAACGAAATTCTTTATTAATTAAGTTTCCGAGGAAGCACGATGTATAATGCATCATTCACTCGGAAATGCAGCCAGAGCAACTTCCGATGGCCAGACGCTTACGAGTGCCAACAGTGCACACACCGCATACTATCCATTGTTAGATTTCCAAAGAAACACTGAGCTGAATCTAAAATTATAGCAACGATTGTAGCTTATATTGCACATGTGGCTGAATCAATTCGTTTTTATTACATTGAACTTTCTTAGAATTATCGTTGTATGGTTTAAATTATGTTATTATTTACAAGCGTTTCCAAATAATTTATGCAATGTTCTTGTATTATGTAAAATATAACAAGCCAAACTTTAGTAATACAATAATTGTTCTGCGCAGACCTTGCCTTTGTTCAAAGTTATAAGGTAAAACACGTTAGGACCAAGGGCGTCCAAAAATAAATTTGAAATAAAAAATAACTACCCCAGTCATCTGTGCTGCATGTGATTTTAAAGTGCATATTTTGTTTTTATATAACGTTTTCTATATGTACTTTTTAAATTCATTGAACTTTTTAAATTTAACGCATCAAAATGACGAAGAGAGAACACCGTAGCATATTCTGTAGTAATATATTCAAATCCTATTATTCCCCCTTAATCCAATCGAAACGGTCGCCGTAGCGACTGCCAGTGCAAACACTAGTGACGCAGACAGGTTAACCAATATCGATTGATGGCGCAGAGACCTGATACGTCACTATCATTCTTACATATTTACTACTGAAAATTATACTGTATACATATTTTCAATATGACCGAACGATTTGCATTATAAGCTAATAATATTTTTTATGTAAAAATCAACACCACGTACCTATAGTTTGTACAATAGACAGAATTTATATCTTTATCTGTATCGGTTGTTAGTTTACATTATCAAATAGGGGAAACCCTTAAGTTATGCAAGAACACGTAATTGCGGATTATTTTACATAGATAAGTGAAACTCAAAGTTTCACTGTGTAAAAAAATATAATTAACTAGCGGCCCGCGCGCGGCTTCGCCTGCGTGAA
>FAPP01011501.1:0-11568 GCA_001485965.1 Heliconius ismenius | reverse complement strand
TTCGTTGTTAGAAGTCGGTTTATCTTTTTGTTAAAAATTAATTTATTGTATGTGAAAATGGCTTGCTACATTTTATGACATAATATATTTTGGTTCGGCTCGCTGTGATAATATAAGCTTATGAACGCTCTCGCGGGAAACCCGTGACGGCTTAATTATTTTATTATATTGACTACAATTGTAAACTTGTTCCATTTTCTTTGCAAAATTTCCATTGTTGCTGTCTTGGGTATATCACATAATTATACATTATCTATATCAAAAATAACATAAAAGGAGATGTTCCCACTGACTGAGGTAAGGCGCACGCACAGTCGTAACTGCTGATGAGAGAAACGTGATATTTGGACAGGTGTTTTCGTAATCTGAACACCTACTAATTTTAAAAAATTTTAACCCTAGAGGGATGAAATAGGGGTTGAAAGTTTGTATGGATTTTTTTAAATCGGCACCAATTTTTATAACATTTTAAATTTCTTAAGAAAATTATTAAATTTTAATTTAAATTTGGTATCATTTAATTTACCTGTGCTATTTATCTTTTAACCTGATAAATTTGTTATACACACTAGTATTATTAACAATGTTCTAATCAAGATTGTTAAATATGGCGGCCCTGTTATCTTATTGACTTAACAAGAAAATTGCTGTGAATTTATTATAAGGCGTTCCTACTCTTTTTACTTTTATTGATATTATAGTTATTACATCCGGGAACAATCTGTGAACGGTGGCCTGCATCCGACTAGATTTGCCTCGAGCTCATATAAGCGTGGTAGATTGTCGCGAGGTATTTTACCATTTTAAGGAGCTCAAAAGCAGGTTTCCTCATTATAATACAGATTGAGCACATAGCTAGAGGAACAGCAAGTATGGTTGAAAGGAAATGTATAATTATATTACAGAAAAAACTCACTACAAATACAATTCTATATGTTTTATATACAAAGTGAGCCCAGCGAATTTAAAATTATATATTTTTTTAGTTGTACTTCTTGAGACCCACCAGGCAGAAATTGGTACGGAATCCTCGGAGAAAACGTCCGATTTGCACTTGACTGGTTTATTTTTATACTTGTTCATTTGCGATTATAATAATTATTCGTGATTTTTTTCAGAAAAAAGGCTGGCAAAATTGGATCTCCACTTTCTGCTCGATTTTTTTATTTAAATTAATTATTTCTCATGTTGAGTGAGAGAATATATATTTTTTGCGCTTACCCATATCAAAGTGAGGAAGTGTAAATAGTTCATTACCCGGATCTAACAGCTTACAACGACACTTAAATAACAATTGACCCAGTAGCAAAGTAAACAAATATAATATTTTTTGTGTACATATGAGATAAATCATTTAATACTATAATGATACAAAAAATTAAAATTATCTGTTATGTAAATAATGCGATGTGCCCGAGATAATTGGATGTATACGTAAAGATCCATTAATTTTTACCTTTTTGTTTTAAATTGGTTACAAGGTATGACATATGCCAAAATCTTCTGTATAAGAAAATTTTTAGGGTTCTGTACCTCTAAACGAAAAAAGAATGTTTTCCTCAGGAACGCGTGGAGGTGTATACTGTTCCTTGCAGCTGTAAAAAAAAAAATAATCTAAAAGCCAACACAATCAAAAGACACAGCCGTTTATGCCGCAAATTTTCGCAACTTGCAATGGAATTAGAACTCTGAATCTTGAAATTTGGTACGATACAATGAAGAAAAATTTCAGAAAGTAAATTTTATAGGTATATTGATACTACAAAAAAATTACTATAAGCTGAAAATAAGCAAAAAAAGTAGTTTTTTAGCTATTATATAAGCAATTAATTTATGATACTAATTTGATTTATCTTCTGTTTTTTAATT
This sequence comes from Heliconius ismenius, assembly GCA_001485965.1. Lineage (NCBI taxonomy): Eukaryota > Metazoa > Arthropoda > Insecta > Lepidoptera > Nymphalidae > Heliconius > Heliconius ismenius. The sequence continues at coordinate 9,699 of FAPP01011501.1, read as the reverse complement.
TTAAATAATTTATAATGCAGCAAACGACATAATCAATGTGATTGGTCATGATAACGTGCTAAAAATATTACTGATAATTGTAATTAATCATGAATCAATCATTTTGAATATAATAATAATATATTTTTTGACGAGTATATAAATATCCACATTAAACGTATTCAAATTAGTGGAGTACCTGTCTTCAAAATGCGTATATTTGTGCTATTAGTTCTTGGTCTGGCGGTTGCCACAGGTAAGCTGATTTTAAGAGAGTTTTTTAATATAGAATAAAGTCAGCTTGTTGTAACTTACTACTGAATAGCTAGTAAATTATATAATATACGAGTATGTATCTTTTATATTTTTAATTGAACGGTTTTAAAATTTTTAGCCGCGCCGTCGGAACCCAGTAGAATTATTGGTGGAACAGTTACATCGATTGATAAATATCCATTTAAGGCGGCTATGCTGTTTTCATTTTTCGGTGATGAACCCTTCGTTTTGGCATGCGGGGGCATAATTATTAACAACAGAGCTATACTATCTGCGGCTCATTGCTACTTGTAAGTGAAATTTAGATATGATCAGATTTAGATGGTGTTTTATTATAGATGAAAGATTATATTTAATTATCTTCACTTCTTTACTCTTATAAGTCAACGTAAGTCAGTTGTAAGCAGAGAAATGGTTTAAATTTGGGCCTAGAATGGAAAACGAAAAAAATATTTTTTTCTAATTAAAAAAATGCTTTAAACAACTTTTAGATATAACATATAAAACTAGCGTTTTGGATGGCTACTACATTAAAACTTAGACAGTTTATTAATTTTGACTTATTTTGGAATATAAAATCTATATAATTCATTTTTATTTCAGCCGCCTAATGCCCATGCAATTCCGTGCTCGTGTTGGCTCCTCTTATTTTCGAAGTGGCGGTGCTGTTCATGAGATCAGCAGGATTAGTAATAACCGACAATACGAACCTTTTACTTGGGATAGCGATGTTTCCGTCCTTCATGTATCTTCTCCTTTCGTCTACAACAATAATGTCAGCCCTGCAGCAATTGCCGGACCTAATTACGTATTTGGAGATAACCAAGCTGTGTGGGCAATGGGATGGGGCCGAACAACTGTAAGTTTTCATTTATTTTAAGTATCAATGCCCTCAAATTAGTTTATTTTATTTATTTATTATTAGTTAGTTTTATATACCTTTTTAGTTTATTTTTATTTATTATTTAGTATCTGATTGTATTGTATAAAGTTAACCCTAAAATATTAATATATTTTGTTAATTTTAATATATTTTGTTAATTTCAGCCTGATGGATCAAATTCACCAGTACTCCGAGACGTTCAGTTCTGGACTGTAAACCAAGATGAATGTATACGCCGTTACTCCGAATTAGGCCGCGAAGTTACCGATAATATGTTTTGTGCTGGCTGGCTCGATGTTGGCGGCCGTGACCAGTGTCGAGGGGACTCTGGGGGAGCGGTACTCCACAACAATGTTGTTATTGGAATTACTTCCTGGGGAGAAGGTTGTGGACATGAACGCTACCCTGGTGTAAATGTCCGTGTTTCGCGCTTCACCTCCTGGATTGTAGACCAGGCTTAAAACAAAATACAAATAAATATATGGCCCTATATATATCTTTTCTGTGTACATTTTTATTTTAATACCAGTCCGGTCCGCTCGCGGCTTCGCCCGCTTAAACTACTGAATTATTTATTTAATACGCTAAATTACGTCCATGTTTTAATAAGTTATATATATATAGTAATGCACTTAAGATTTCTAAAGTGAAAATGATTAAAATTTTAGTATTGCTTAGCTAAGAAAATATTATACTGCGTGGATTGCTAACATTTCATTAGGTTTTCATTGATTTCACATATGTCACGTTCTAATACATGAAGGTGAAAAACACAAAAGTCCATTTTGCTCTAAGAAAAAACGCTAATCTTTAATTTAATGAAATAATAAATAACATAACAAAAAATATTATAATAATTTCATAATCACAGATAGGTTATAAAAGAATTAACATAATTAATAAATTAAATCGATAAACGTAAAAAACATTATAATAAAAGTTAATAAATGCTGCGTTATATTAATTAGTTAAATCGCTTCTTCATGTTGTCAGAACTTTAGCTTTAGAACTCTTATTTTTTGCCAGTCGCTTGTATTTGTTACTTTTGTATATTAGTTCTATTGTCCAAAATATAATGACGATAGCAAAACAGGACGTCAATATATAGAAAGCCGTCGAGTAACTGTTCGTTAAGTCCCTTATTGCACCTGCAATAGAAATATTTAATGTGTATATCATTCTAATATTGTATATGAATACAACTGAAGCTAAAAAGATTTAATATTACTCACCAACTATAGGACCCAGTAACATTGTGAAGAAACCATACAGTGCTAAATATATTCCCATAGCTGAGGTAAACTTATCTTCACCTACAGCATCCGCAATTACCACCGGTATCAACATTACTATTGTACAACGAGATATTCCAGAGAGTGTTATGAATATTTTTATAAATGTCATATTCTGTGTTGAGAGCATTGCTGAAAAAAAAAGCTTCAATATATTTTAATGCAAAGTTTTCACGCTCTTGCCTATACGCTAGACCATCCATCCATCAGCCTTTTAAAGTCCACTGCTGGACATAGGCCTCCTACAATGCTCGCCACTCCGTCCGGTCCTGCGCCCTTTGAATCTAGCGGGTTCCCGCTGTCTTCTTGAGACCACAGATCAAAAATATAGAAATCATTGCTCTAATAAAATATTGCATCGCGTGTTACAGGGAGACAAGCATGGGGCTGTTAACGCGACAGGTTGTGGACTTGACATGTTTAATATTTTCATTTCTTCACTCTGGAGTCGACGCAAAGCGCGGTGTTTAGTTCCGCTATTCAACACGCAATGGCTTACCCTCTTTTCGACGACATATTCTATAACTAACAGTCGATGCTTGCCACTCGATGCGCTTTATATACGTTCCGTTGTTTAGTCAGTTATTTCTTAATATTATTGTAATTATCGTGTTCTCTTTTATATACGAGTATATGTTTGTGGTTGACTTTCGTATAAACTGTGTCGTGATTTACTATTTGAGCTCAAATTATATGTACTTTAAAGTGGTGTTGAACTTTTTCAGTGTCAACCGTAAGTTGACTTATTGTTCATCTCCATCAACACGACATTCAATATAAATTAATAGATTTTTTTCACGAAGTTCACATTTCTGTCCATATTTCTATATAAGTAGCAATTACTATACATACCAATTCTCGTAGCAAAGGCTATTGTTAAACCCACAACATAAATATTATGGCTCCCGATATTAGTGAACCATTTGTTCAAAATAATAAATAATATTCTTGTGACTACATCTCCTACAGCGTTAAGAGACAGAGTCAAGGCTACGTCACTCTGAAATAAGAACGTTATATGATCTTGAAATGTATTGATTCAGCTATATTTATCTATAAGGAGGAGAAAACCATATTTGTTCTCATATCTGTCACTCAACACGCAATGTCTCGAGAATTCGGCGGAAAGTGGGGAACGGAGGTGTCTTAGTGGGAACAAAGTGTTTAAACACTAGGCTCCCAGGTTTTGCCTACCCTGATATGTGCGTACAGCGTGAAGCTAAAAAAATAATATTTACGAGTATTATGTATTTATTATCTATAAGTAATGAATAAAAATTTAGAAATATATGCTTACTTCAGACCACCCCATGCTGTATAAGAATTGTGGAAGCATTATCGTTATTGTTAAGTCAGCAAATATAACGAATGCTACTCCACAAGAGGCATTCGACAAAAGATATGTTTTTAACAAAGGAACATCTATAAAGTTAGAGATGATAGAACTGTAATAAAATATTTTTCAAAATATTAGATATAGAATTTCATACTATTATATACATACATTTGAGTAAGTATTGGTTGAACAATAAAAAAACATCTAAAGTTCTTAAATTAGGCAAGAAATATTTTTTTTATTTTGAATTTAAAATTTTTTTTAGGGTTATGGATCATCCCTAGCGAGGTTCATCCATAGAGAGAACGGAGCGCCAAACGACTTAGCGTGTGACCTTAGTCTCCGCATACTTCAATGAACGTTCACTGTCATCAACCTCTTCATACATGCCACCCGGGGGTTCTTATATTTTTTATGTAACCTGCCTCGATTATAATCGATATTATGTTTTGAAGAGTCAACCGAAGTCTACCCTGCTTTTCTTCCCTATCCTAACCAAACTTCTGGAAATTATAAAAGTAAAAAACACAGTACGTGTCTAGCACTGCGGATATAGGTAGATAGTTCTATTACTCTTTCTCACTCAATTTTTACATTGATATTAAAACTAACCCTATAATAAAACGACACAACCATCATTACCAAAATTGAAAACTTACTTTGATACATTACTTTTATTTTGTTCTAGTTCTTCTAAAATCTGTTTCTCGTTTAAGCTCTGTTTTATATTTTCTATATGAGGTGCCTTGTATGATGATGTGATCTCTACTACTTTTTCCTTTTCAGTTGCCAAAAGCGATTCTATTTCTGAAATTTAATATATTTTACTATTATTTTCATTCATATCATATGAATACAAAGATAAAGCTTCGGAAACATTTTTAAGTAGTAGTAGTAAAATATGCCATAATATGCCTTTACTTAATAAACACTGGACTACAACAGGTATTGTGGAAATATATTGGAGTACTTTTGGAATAAGGTTTCTAGGTTACTTTAAAATAAGATGAGTTTTACCGAAGAGACTTTACTTTTTATTCACTTCAGAGCTCATTGAATGGCTATGGGTTTTCTAAGTTAATGGGGCTATTTTAATAATACATATATCTACCACGATTTAGGTTCATTGATTGAGCTGAGAATGTTAAGAATACAGTTAAGATATCTATCAAGTGTATGTTTAATTTTTTTATAATAGATGAATGTGGGCTAAATAATATACAGTGTAGGTGCTAAGTTTATGAAATATTTTCATTAACAAGTATATATAACCGTATTAGAAAAAACAGAAGGACAGTGTCCAACTGCAAGCACGATGGTTAATGGTTCGATCCCTACTCGGGAGAATAATTATATTTTAAATTATTTACCTATCCCTACTCTGGATTACCTATTACCATGTTGTGTGCGGGATACAGCGTGAAGCTGATTTTCTGTTTACTTTACTTTGGAAGATCAAGGGCGAAGTTTAGTCCAGCCACTCGATACGCATTATCTCAAAAATTAGGCGCAGTGCGCCACTAAGTTCACTTTAATAACCTGTTATGCGGGGAAATGTGCGAATCTGATTTGTTTTCTTGTAAGAATGTAAAAAATAAAATACCATTTTCTTTATTTTCAGGTACTTCAACTTTCTTCATATGCCACGAAACTGGTTGGAACAGAGCCATACCGATGATATTTTGTGTGGATATTCCCGCTATTAAAATATAAGTCCCTTTGTACCCATAGGTATCTTGCGCCCATTTGATGAAGTAAGGAGAGACTAAAGTTAGCGCCCCTGTAAGTAATTTCAAGAGACTATAAGTAGGTAACTTAGTAATTTTTTTTTTTCAATGGAGGTGTTGTGTGTTGAGTCGCGGAACTCAACAGTTTACAGTCACACTTGTGCCCCATAAAACAAATACTAATAATGACTCTGAAGTTAATACTGTGCTTATAATTTTCCGTATATAAAGTTAACAATTTTCAATTTCATTCCACATTACTTACCTACAATAGTTTGCGTGAAACTGACAGCCAGAAGCCGTCTCTTAACGAAATAGTTGTTCAGCATTGTAAACGACAAATTGACTATCATTCCATTTCCAAAGCTCTGAAAAAAGTAGAAAATATATTATACATTTTATTAAGAGTAATAACGTCGTGGCGGCACAATATATAAGTTTAAGTTTGCGGGCGTATGCATTCATTTTGTATGAAATAATCTACACTAATAAGTTTGTAATTATTTTTATATTGTTATATAAATACAAATTTTAATTTTTCAGATTTTTCTTTATTTGTATTGTATGCTCTCACTGCGTTCCAAATTTCATTACACTTATAAAATATAGTCCACGAAAAATACCTTACAGATTTTGAATATGCGGCGAATTTCATACAAAATGCTGCAAAAACGATGCAAAATGCTCGTATCTATTATTTATGTTGACTTAATTTTGTTTGTGTATCAAGGGACCTTAAATATGATATTGATTTATGATATTTGATTTAATTCCTCCTACTTCTTGAGATAGTTTTGACAGACGGACAGACAGTCGGACAACAAAGTGTTTCTATAACATTTCTGTATATTTCTTTTTTGAGATTTGAAATTTTAAATATAAAAAATGTAACTTTCACAATTGACAGTGTGAACGACAGTAAGAGAATAAACATATGTTTATTCTCTTATATTACTAGTAATATTACTTAAGCTTCCATTTTGTAAAAAACCCTCGTGGCGCAGTGGAACAGTGCCTGACTGTAAATGCGACTGTTGTAATGAACAACAGTTCAACAGTGCAACAGTTGTGCAGCAAAAAGTGTTTTTCTTACATTCATTTTCTTTAAATATTAAAACAATTAGCAATAAAACAAAACAAGCAATTGTAATTACCTGAGCAATTCCAAGACTCAACATGAAGGAAGATTTTGATTTCACGAATATAATAAGAATCAAGCCTAGATTGTATATCAAGGCCGATATAAGTCCCAGTTGTCGTATCGACAAAACTTTTAAAATGGGACTTATCAAAAATCCTGAAAACAATACAATGTTAAGATTAAATATAGAATAATAAATGAATAATCAGACTATTATGGAACGTTTATATGTTTGGTATGCTTCTACAAGCCTCCATAAATTCTAAGCCTTTACAACCGCTTGTACAGGGTTGCGAGGGCAAGCATGGTAGACATGGATATCGAAGTTGTTTCAGCCCTCTGAATCAACTCAAAAATAAAAATATTTTTAAATTCTTCGTGGTGAGTAAATAATATTAAATTGGAGACTAATTACGTAGTCGTCGTGGCACCTAGACAACGACTGACTGACGCGATGGCTATCAACGAAAAGTTGTCAATCTTGTGAGCTGTTGCCTATTTCAATAAACAACATAAAAATAGATAAAAAATTATCATCAGAAATATTGGGATCATCATACAAACAAAACTTGTATACACTCCAGCATAATCGATGGGGGCCACGGATTTGAAATTCCGTTGCAAGCTTTAACCCACATATAAAAACTTGCCAAAAATATGTTAAATGTTTATACCTGTCATTGCTATAGTGACAGCGCTGATTCCATTCATTATTGTTACATCTGTAGAATTCATACCCAAAGAAATGAATGATTGATTGTAGATCACCCCATAACTTGGTAGAAATGTATGTATAGTAATCTGAAAATTATTTTATAAAAATATTAATAACACTGTAATACTACAAAGTATAAATAACTCTCATTTATAGATGAGGTAATAAAATCGGATCGTTTCTTGGTTTTTAACTATAATTGGCTTAATAACTTAATATGCTTAATAATTTTAACCCAGACTTAGACTGATTTTATTCAACAAGTGACTTCTTCGTCAGAAGTCGACCGACGAATGGAACCACTAGGATACCAGTCTTATTTTGCTATATAAATATGCTACACATTTAAAGGTAAAGTTTAAAAAGGTTCTCCCAAAATGCAGTCCGCACATACAAGGTTGCCGTTGGCAAGCTAAACGTGTAAACTCACACTAAAATTGACTGGCCACGGTGCCGGTGGGTTGCCCGAGTACACGAATCGATTCAAGTGCAAACGGTATTTCGTGTATTTGGGAGCCGGGCGTTACAATAACACGTATGTTTGAGTGTCCTGTATACGGCCCCAAACCAAGGCAAAATTAGGAGTAAAAATAATAATAGGAATACTCAAAATTCAAAAAAATGATAACGTGAGCCAGGATATATTTTTAAACTTCTGGATAAATATAGCAAATAAAACAATAAATAAAAATAGTAGAGAATATTACTTGTATACAAGTTATTTTGAAATGTATGGAAGCGGACACTAAATGCGCCATTGAATAAATTTAATATAACAGTCAATGAGCAGCAATTTACAAAATATTTTATATTGTTTATAACTTTGTTATTTATGAACTGATTGAAATAAAACAAACACCGTTTCTGAGACTGTTTCTGAGACTGCCTGTACACAGTTGTACATTCTTGTCTCACACACAGATACACCAACAGACAAAGACATTATTATATGACATTGATAAATGCCCACAATAACAATTTTTTAATATATCTTCCATATGCACCATCAGTTACTTCCAAGCTCCTGCGAAATATAACGTGAAGCTAAAAAAATGGTGTAACAGATATAATTAAATGCCATTTATTTAATATTGTAAATAAAAATATCCCATAATAAAGATATTTTTATCTGCTAACCTTTCAAATTGCTACATTGATTTTTAAAAAATCTCATACGCCTTTCTATAAAACAAACAACTAAAAAAATTCACTGTCAAGGGCGAGTCAAATTTGCTTAACGATGGTTCCGAACCAATTTCAAGATTGTAGGTCAACGGGACATACAACTATAACGGGACGTATAATAGTAATAATAGTATAATAGTTGACAAACTTAAGTATGCACTCATTTTATTTGAAATCAATTGTAAGAAGAAAATTGTGATAAGTTTTATCAATTTCCAAATTTTAATTTTTTATTTTTCTGTACTGCAACTGCTTTACACTTCTTGCTAAATTTCAAAACTATATGCTTACGAGAAATATAATAAAATTATTTAGTATGAATATTAACTACATATATAAGTTTGTAATGTTTTTTTTTTTACGACATACTTGTTTGTACTTAAAATTTTGTTGACATTTCTAATCTTTATATTAGTGGAACTGCCACTGTTGAAATTGTAAGTTTTTAGGTCTATTATTTCTTATTATTGTGAATAATAATAACTAATAACATTTCATTGTTTTCCATATTGGTTAGATAGAGGTTAATATAATGACGTACAGGACAGAAATATTTTTGAAGGATACTTAGGTTAATAAAATATGGTAATAAAATTGTGACTGACGCGTATAAGACATCTATTCCAATTAAGGACATGAAAACAAAACACAATTAACACTCAGTTTGTTTTTGTTCGCTGAGAAAAGTAAAAATATTATCACTTTTCACTGATTAGAGTGAAAAATTTTGCCAGGAAAAAAGATATGCAGAACTTACAAAATTAATCGTAACAGCCAGTGCTATCACATAACCCCATCCTCCATCTGGGGGTACGAGTTCATATCTTTTACTTGTTACTTGCTGGGCACTCATTTTGTACACTTACAATGAAATAACAATGATAAATGAGCCTCGAAACAGAAACACCTTGTCTTTTTATCTCATGTCAACAATTTATATGATTTAATTGACGTAATATGTAGAATTACAGTATTAAATCAACTTGTTCTTACATATCTTATTTATTATTTGTCCTAAAACATGTCCACAATTAGATTCCTTAAATTTTAATCATTTCTTTTCCGTTCAGCGTTTTTATGCACCAAATTATTTATATCAATCAATCAAAGCAGCCTTTTCGGATCCACTGCTGGACATAGGTCTCTCCCAGGGTGCGCCAAAGCT
>FAPP01011490.1:0-14250 GCA_001485965.1 Heliconius ismenius | reverse complement strand
TGTGGGTTCGATCCCACTCGAATCAATATCGATTTTAAAAAACCCGATCATCGAAGAAAGTTTCTCTTACAGTGTAAAATGTAAACTATGAATATTTATCATATTCATTTATTAATTTTCTTCGTACAACTACTAAGTACTACACAAGTCCATTGGTCTTTCCAGACTAGCACAGATGAGTGGTGGTACGTACCGTACGCCGTACTTGGCGTCGCTCCCGAGGGCTCTCGGCAACTAGTTCATTTATCTATCTAAACATTATTGGCATGGTTTTGCTTATGCCGTTTAAATGTTTAAAATTATTTTTAACTCAATAATCATACATTTTCTATTCCTCGTTATTAACAAATATTGTTTAAGTAAAATAAATAATTTAAAAGTTAACTTCTATAAAGGAAATAAATGTGTATCTATGTTTACATTAAATTATATTATTTGACACGATCGATTATTATTTTTCAATACATATTATATACATAATTTAAAGTATGTTGCATTTGTACTCCGAATATTGTCCACAATCGATAAGCCTAGTACGTTTAGGCTTTGAGTACCAACATTGCCCCATTGTTCTAGGATCTATTTATTGTTCCAATATTAATTCTATATGAATAAAAATTATGTTCCTTATAAGTAAGAAATAATTGCTATATATTTTTTTTTAATTTAAAAGTCACAGTGGAAGAGCATCCGATTATAAATGCGAACTGCGATAAGGCTAAGTGCGGCGTTGATTTCACCAGTTAAGTTTTTTCTACCTACCATGCTAAACGGGACGAAAGAACGATGAATATTAATTACGTGCACATTACATCTTGTTGTAAATTTGGTTTTTTTAAATTTTTTGTACCTGATTCTTAATTCATAATTTCATGCCTCGGAGCATATAAAAAGCGACTGTCCAACCATTTCTTGTTAATTGTATCGAATTAAAGTGCACGGATTTGGCTACTTTAAAGAGAGAGTTGCCATTGTGGCGGAAAGATCTAAATGTTTTTTTTTTTGCTTCACGCTGTATGGCGCACATAGCAGGGTAGGCTGACGCAACCTGGTAACCTAGCGTTAAACTCTTTTATAATGAAGGTCTACGACTAACCTCTATCGAAGATTAGTTTAAATCAATAATAAACTTGTTTAAATAATAAAATTTATGTTGGCAAAACATCTCTACATATATTTGACGTTCAAAATTGAAACATGAGAAATTCCTTATTTTAAATAAAGTCATTTGACTTGGTAAGTTTATAAAACCATTAAAATAATGGCTATTAAATTAATTACACAATACTATTTTTTAATTATTATTTAATTAATTATATGAAATACTAATATTTTCTAAAAATGCCATTATTCAAATTGTTCATTAAATTTGAACTACAAAAAAAATGCATAAACTACCCACTTATAAGAAAATAATAAATATAAGTAACATATTTTAATAATACAAGATTTTTCTTTTAATATACGAGTATGTGAATTTTATTTTATACGATTTTAGAGATGTTTTGTGATCACTGAGTTAATGTTTTCGGAATGACGGTGATACATCATTAGGTTTCCTAGAAATTAAAAGCGCATATATACTACTGCTACTAATACTACTTTCGTTATTCTTTCTCAATATTCGTGATATACCTGTAAGCTTTTTTTTCTGATATCGTGTTCAATCCAATTATATAAAAATATATTATTGTATATTTCCAATCCCATGCAGTCTTTACTTCAATAACACACTAAACTAAGATCTTGGTACTTTTATAATGATTTTCATAACTTCTGTTCTATCATTTTCAATCCTCATCAAAATGACCGTACCTCTTTTTGGGCGACAATTTTACAAGTTAATGTTTACTTAATAACAATATAAAGGGTAACCCCTTTGTATATCCTGTTACGATAACAAATTCATGTACGCTGTTAAGAATCGAAAGACACTTATATGTTTTTTATAACTGTCCGATAAAATATATATTTTTTGGTCATTTAAAGCTGCTTTCAAAATATATAGGAGCATTTCGCGAGGCTTAAGCTGAGCTTTGCATTTGTGTGAGTGACTATAAAAGTTGAACCGGAAAAAAAAAGTTAAAAAATAATATTTATTATTAGAAATCAATAAGAAAAAATGCAATATAAAAAATATATATCAATTCTTCTACGCCGGAAATTGCATTCTCGTAATTTTTACCCTAGTCTGACGTGTCATTTGAGTTAATAATGAATCTTTCCGTTATATCTTGTGCAGTGATTGTGCCGATTTTACCTTTCACTTTTAATAAATCAAATTGAAAAATAAAATATTCATAAATAAATATTTGACGTTGCTAACAGTATAAACCGGTTTTAAATATTAGAAAGGGTAAATAAAATTTTTCCTAATTTACAGAAATATATTTAATTCTATATTATACTTTGTCGTAAACGACTTTTATTTATTTTTGAGGCCAGCCAGGTAGCTCAGGGGTTATATTAACACTTTAAAAATATATGTCTTATTTGTTATTTCTTTTATTTATGTTTAAACAACTTACCTATAGTCTCGTCCGATGGTTGGCTAAGGGGGCGTCGCGACGGCGAGGTCTTCTGATGTGGTTGTGGTTTAAGAACGGTAGCTGGTACCGCGCCTTCTTGCGGTGGCTCACCAGGTACTCGCACCATCCACCAGTCCGGGCGTACGGCCCACGCCTCCAGCACTTCCACCTGCTGCCCCTTAGTCACAGACACCTCGCCGGCGCCGCCAGCTGTATGCTCAGCAACCACCCATGTCATTTCAACTCCTGCCTATAAAAATATTCACTTCATAATAGCCTGCTCATCTAAGCTCAAAACATAAAATAACAATAGGTCTGGTTTGAAAGGTACAAAAATCGATCATATAGTAATATATATATATATATTAGTTTCTCGCCGTATCCCGCATATGTAGAGGATAAACCCAATAGTTTTTTCGGAACATTAAGTATGTTAAAACTCCGTTTCCCACTTTCAGCCGAGATTAGCCAATAAATACAAAAAAAAATAAAAAAGAAAAATAATCGTGAAACTGTTACATCAAAATCGTATTAAGAAAGCAGTTGTAATAAACAACACAAAAACTGTGTGTAGTTTTGAGCAATATTGCCGCTTTCGTCCAGTTCCTATTTTGTAATCATAAACGTCTCGTCGCTATCTTTGCTTTCCAAGTTCGAATAACATTCACAAAATAATTATAATTAAATGGAGTTTCATTCCTACATTATTTTTTTAGTACACATACAAGATTAAGAGTTGCTATTCAATAACAAGACGAGCAATATTTGCATACCTAATAATAATCAGTTTTGACAATAACATTTTTTAAAATAAGAAAATAATCATAAAACCAATAAGTTAGCTAAAATAAATCTCAGTAAGTCTTTTTTTATATTTATTACAACAAAAATGAATGATGTGAGTGATGCTTGATGGCCGGCAATGTACTGATCAAGGTCACGCCCTTCAACGTGACGTCAAATATTGAAAACAACAATTTAAGGTTGCTTTTAGTAACGCCTCTTTTTGGATGAGTGACTCAACTCACTGTCGACTATATAAAGAGATTTATTTACTTTATTTGATTTACAGAAAGTAAATCATAGATTATGTGATACAAATTAAATATGACAAAAAAGTATTTAAGGCTTCTTTTATTGGTATTCACTTTAAATTCAAATAAAATCTAAATTACATTTAAGAGTTATGTTATTTTAAGTAAAATGCTGTAAGTAATTTTATGCTAAAAGTATCGTATATCGAACAGAGTGGTGGAGATAACGTATATAGTAGGTGATAACACCAATCGATCAAATCGGACATATACACAATGATAAAGTTAATTCCTTTTTCAAAAATAACCATTTATTGCACTAACATAACGATCTAATATACGAGAAACATATTATTTAAAAAAATTATAACTTTTAGAAGTTTAGGAAAACTATAATTATAACAACAATATATTTATTCCCGATTACTAAGTAACCTTAAACAGATCTGATCGAAATGTTTTAGTAGAACAAATAAAATATTACTTTTTTAATATATAAATAAATAAATAAATAAATAATAAACAAATGAATTTAATAATAAATATTATTAAATTCAAATAATATTTAATATTTTAATATTATTAATATATATTGAAGGAGTCATGTAGCTGTGATTGTGGACTAGTGGATTTCCCATTTTGTGCATTTCTAAAACTACTACCACAATAAAATAGTTTTCACGCCTATTTTACAAATTGGATTTTAGTTTAATATAGAAGTTCATTTGAAGAATAAAACTTAAGGGCTTTTTCTGAATATATAATATTTTTTTATATATAGCATAGTTTTAGTTTTTGTGGATTTAAAACATGTTATGTATGATTGGTACGCTCTCCGTAAGATTACTTCAATACTTACGGAGCAATGTTACAAATGAAGTTTTAATCTTTAGAAAAAAAAACATAATTGTCATAGGCATTGTCATTTATTTGGTAACATTATTGCAACAGTTTTACGAAAGGTACTTTGCCTTTTTTTAATAGTTTTACTTATACGTATTTGGTAAATGCATCCGCTTTCTTTCTTGCATGGAAGTACTGTATTTTGTGTTAACATTATGTTTTTGATTTTTGTAGAAAGAAAATCTTTAGGTTACATGACTATTTAATAATGCATCTAAAAAGTTATCGTGTGCCCTAACATTAAGTACTAAAAATGTTTCGTTTTGTATATTGACACAATTTACTTTTCAAGGGAATTGAACAATATATTTACTCGTTTGTAATAAGTATGTTTAAAATATTATAAAAAACAACTTTGGCACATGCCAAGACATTATGCCGACATATAATTGTGAAATTCAATGTGTTTTACATATTAAAAGGACTTATTATAGTAAAGATTTCGAAAAGTTAAAAAACAAAAAATAAGTTGAACGAGCAGTGGATAATAAATCGATATCGTTATGTTTGGAAAATGTCATTGTTTCGAGTCGTATACATATAAATAAACGATAGTGACAAGTGTTTAACGCTGGATTTCTTTCAATGGCACTTTGTTTACAGTAAACTCAACTACAGACGCGCATCAACATGCAAAAATACATTAAACGAGCGTTATACGTTTTATATTATACGAACCGTTCACATTATGTACGATTATATTTATAGTAGTAATAAAATACTTCAGCCTTGTACTACAAATATTCACAAATTGAAATTATATCAAAGTGCAATTCGAGCGCGGCAATTAGTCGGTCGCATACGAACTACGAAGCGGACGCAGTGAAAAGCCGGCAACGGGTAATGACGGGTAAGACGCATTCACCTGTCGTTGACGGCCGCCTTTGAGGAGACGCGCATGGAACGAGCTCGGAGTGTCAATGGTATGTTGACGTGAAAGCGCAGAATGGGGTGCGCTAACAGAGTTTTGTCTGAACCATGGCAAAGATATTTTACGCCGGCTTTTATGTTGTTTAGGAGTTACGGACAAGGGAGGATGCAGAGGTGGGGTGGTGGTCATCGTCAGACACGTGGCGCTGCGGGCGCTGCGGGCGCGGGCGCGAGCGGAGTGCGGCTGTAGCGAGTAGCGACCCGCCTCGTCCGATGCGGCGCGCGGCGCTGTCGCCACTGTCGCGCATCGCGCCGCTCGCCGCTATCGTTCGCTATCTTACGGACGAAGACCCGTTCATTACGCAGCCTCCGTATCGAGCTACATTTCCGAATTCACATAATTTCAAGTCTTTGTGAAGGGTAGACCTAATCCTTTCACGCGGGACCGTTTTCGTTATTGGGAAAACTGTCGTTTGGTTGTCAAACATATTTTTTGTGCTTGTACTAATTTTCTTATTTTTTTTCCGTATAGCTTCACTGTTATTTATATAGTTAAAATATATTTGAAAATCCTATGAATGTAATTATTATTTTTATATTATCAGACCATGGTAAAACCTAAGATACTAAGAACTAACTATAATGTAACAAGATAAAGATTTTTTTTATCTGTTACGACTATTTGAAATATAATGATATCAATAGAATTAGGCATAAACAGAGTAGAGTAACAAATTTGTATTTGATAGCTTTACAGTAAATTGGTGATCTCGAGCATGAGCACCATGCTCTTGAAAGTGATTTGTTATAATATTAATTATTATAAAAAAATGTTTGAAAACAAGTTTTAAAGTCTATTATAATGTAAAAAGACTTTTATTTATTAGAACAGGTATTTTATATACTATGTGCTTACTAACCAACGTAAATTACAATTTAATGTAGAGTACCGACTCTACATATGGAATAACATTTTTTTGTTTCTTTTATTTCTTGATTTTTTAAATAATGGAAAGGCTACGTCGTTAGGGGATTAATTAACTGACTTTATTATTTCCTAGTGATCGGTATACGGCGCTTGTGTTTATTTACGTGTCCGTTGTGTTACCACCGCACCGTTCAGGTTGGGAGTGAATAGTAAAGATTTGCATTATTATTCTTACACAGTTTCTTTTTTTATTCAGCGTTTATCACTATTTTTATATTTTAAAAATTATAATTTGTTTTAATAATATAAAAATAATAATGATTTTTTTTTACTTAAGAATAAGAACTACGACAATTGGTGAAAAGCAAAAAAAAAAAAACGATACAATTTTATTATTTTTAATTTTTTACAATTTTATTAAAAAAAACCGGACAAGCGCGAATCGGGCTCTCCCACCAAATTCCGTACAAAAATGGGAGGAATCGAGCTTTTTTCTGATATTTAAGCTGATTTCAGCCAAAGCCCTTTTATTTGATACCTCAATTACACTACCGGCTTTAAAACCTTTTGCACTGCTTTGAAGGCTATTATTTTTTCCTGAGCAGGTAATACCTGCAGATGCTAGCTGCCAAAATGTCTCATTTTGATTTCCTTTATAGTATTGAAATACGCGTTTTTTGCTATATTTTTATTACAAATAATTTTTTTCTGGAAGTCATAGGATCGTAAATCTGAGTATGGTCTTGTAGGTTTGAATTTCAACTCGATATCTCCAAGCGTTCTTGAGATAAAGGCTCTTGATAGATAGACAGACAGGCGGACAACAAAGTGATCTTATAAGAGTTCCTTTTTTTAAAAGGTACGGAACCCAAATTAGAAAATTAAAACGTGCGACTGTTTACTCTATAGAAATACTCTAATTAGGTTTTACCGAGACTCATTAGCGATGTAGCGACAATTATTACGGCCTTTAAAATAGTATTACATAAGTTATTACTAAGTGAAGAAAACTATTGATGTAAAATATTTTAAAATAATGTTTAGTTTTAGTACATATATTTTGATCAATTAATATTAAAAATATCAATTTTTATTATATGAAATTTTTTGATGGCATTTGATAAATATGTTAAAACAGTTATGTTTTAAGAATAAGAATCGTGCAATTGTAATATTTGTATATATATGTATATATGTACTACTATATATATAGGTATACATAGTAGTATATACATATATTGATATTAATGCAGTAACGCGACGCGATGTGGGAATATAGCTACAAGCATTTTTTTTCTCTAAATCAAGACTTAAAGTAAAGCGAGTCTATTTTGCGGGACGTTACACGCGGGAGATGCACGAAACTATAAAGGCATATAATATGTAGATGCTGAATATAAATAACTATACAGTATAGCCTAGACCATTTGCCTCGTTTGATGTATTCTACAGAAGTAAAATAACCTGAAAGAAATTTTGGGCACTATAAAGGAAAAAAATTCAATAAGAGCGTCTCAAAGAGCGATAGAAGTATACTTAATATAAAGAAAATTGAAAAAATACGAAGGACATAAGGAAAAGAACAAACGTAAAGGACGCACTCATCCAGGCTCTCATACTAAAATGGTGATGGGTCGGTCACATCGTTCGTGTTCATACATTTTTATACATTCCAGGTGGACACTACTCGTTACTCGGTTAGATAATATAGCTGAGGTAGCGGGGTAAGAATACCTAAAGAAGAAGAATAATGTGAAATGTTAAGTACTACTAACAACATTTGGAATATTTTTTTTATTATTATTAGTACTCAACATCTGCTCCAATATATTTCTTAATACATGGCAATACCAAAAAATCTTACCTTGTCTGAGTCCGTCGTGTTACCGCTACCAAACGATGCTAGGGAGTTGCGATCAAGATTTTCAGTATCGGTGTCTTCAAAGTCCCTATGAAAAGAATTTATATTAAATATGTTTTCTTTTCCAATGTGATTACAATGCACATCACTAGGCTCAAATATTTCACTCTTTTAAATTCGTTTCAAGATGTATCCTTCATACATGTATGATGGAGCAAGGTAGGTAGCCCTATTGTTAGGACCCTTCAATCCCCCTAGTAACGCCTAATTCTCTAAACATCTGTTACTAGAGCGAGGAAAGGAAATAATATAAAGAAATTTATATAACTTATATAAGCAAGAATTCGAGAGCTTACCGGCTGGAGCGTTGTGAACTGGCAGGACGAGCACGAGCTGGACTACGCGGCGGCTGCTGTAATGCACCGCTAAAGTACGTTTCCTGTTACCAATAAAGTGTAGTGTTAATAATTCGCCTGTTTCAATCAATTATTAATTACCTCTTATATATAATAAAACAGTAAAAATATTTTGTCTGTACACTTAAAAAGAATAATAGAAAGCAAAAATATATTTTTTTAATTTCTTGTTATTCTTGTTGTTGTCGTTATTTCACATGCCATAGGGGATATGCCTTAGGCAAAATGTTTGTTATTTTACATAACCAAAGATTTACAAACATGCATCTTGAACAAAATAAAAAAGCGATTTGTTACATAGAAATCGGGAAATGACTTTTTATTTATTTATGATTGTCGAATGAATCTATTTCATCATGTCGCACCTGTATAACTTCTCTGAGTCGTCGCACCCAAGTCTGCTTAACGTCTAGTGAGGGCGCCTTAAGTACGATACGACAGTCGCTGGCCATCGGTTCCCGTCCAGTCCAGACAGAGAACTTGCACTCGTCGCCTTCAATGTGTTCTGTTACGCCCAACTCGGAAGTCTATATTCAAAATTAAATATATTATAATAAGACATATTTACATATTACGTTATGAAACTCTATATGTATAACTCTATAATGTATTCAATTTATAAATACATACCATGAATTTCGTCTTGAAAATGTATTTGGCTTTTCCATGAGTATCCTTGACTTCTTTTGCCAAAAGTAAATGAAGATCAAAGAGAAAGACTCTTCTTTCTCTGCATTTCTTAATTATTTGCCGAAGGTCCCATACTTGAAAAGAATCTTGGAGAACCACTTCGCCTAAGCTGTCTAATGGTACGTCACAGCCCTCCAAGTTTGACAAGTGCATAGCATCATTAGCCTTTTTGGGAACCGAAAGCATAACTTCGAGGCCGTCCTGCAGACAAAGCATTATTTTAACAACAATTTAATAATTTATTGAAGTCTGACCATCTTGATAGCCAAATAAAAATATATCGCAATAGCTGGTATAAGGTAGTAGATTTAAAATTTCCTTTCACTGGGTTCATACTCTACACATTTTGGGAAATCGACATTAAACAATACTACAAATATTTAAGAGTAAAAATAGTTTTTACTGTTATTTTGTATATAAATAGAATCTTGATATTCTCGTGATAGTCACCATAAAAGAACGGTATGAGCACGAAAACTAGTAATTATTACATTATTACGTACAAAAATAAATAATATCACACTATTTGGTATGATATTATTTATAACATGATGATGATGATGATATACCCTGTTTACTAACAGTCATTTGAACAAATGATCTAAGCAAATTGTCATAAATATAAATGTAATTCAGCATCACGCGACATTCCTTATAACTAACTTAGGATATGCGAGACTCAATTACAATATTGTTATTTATATATTATTTTATTGATAAGGCGTCCAAGGAAATCCAACATGTTACATGTGTGATACCACCACAACTTAAGGTAACATATTTGTTATTAATACTTAAATAGTATAATATACTGATTGTTTTAAAAGAACAATTGAAAACAATTAAAACAAAAATTCGCGTTAATACTTTTATAATCATAAAATAGAAGTAATTTATACAGTATCAGCATTATTTGCACTGTAACTGTAATACACTGGAGACAAATCTCGTGATATTGTTTGTTATCAGTTCTACTACCAAGAGGTGCTAATTGATTATTTATGATGTAATATATAACATAGTGTACGCGATCACTTATAGTAGACACTCATTGTATGGCGTAAATACAAATGTCATTGAATCAATGGGTTATATTTAAATGCTAATAATAAACTAACAACACATTTGACTAAGCAATGTTAAACTTTCTAATAAATAGATACATCTACACGCTTATTTATTTATTGTTACAAATTCATTATAAATACTGAATAATATACATACAATATCATTTTTCGAAGCAGGTCCAATCCTATTTGGTCGATGGTTATGTAGATATCTCAACATTGTCAAAACCAAAGAGTCCACTAGATCCACAATCATAACATGTCAAATAAATATCAAATATTTGCAAAAATATTCCACAGCTAAGGTTGAAAAATATGCTAATCACTGAGCTTCGTTAGAAGTACACTACACACATGAATCACAAGGAAAATATTGTTTGAAACTAATTGTCAATTTATAGCAAGCTAGTGTAACAGTTTATTTAATTTTCGTACTGTGTATAACTGAATAACAAATGTTTAAGCCGATAGTGCGTAATGGTTGTGCCCCATTACAAATCATTAAAGCTCGTTAACGATGAAGATAACAAATCAGTCAAATTAGAAGTAGGCGCTTGAGGCTAACAAACTAAACAAATGTAGGGTCCGGATATTTTTTAAAGTCACATGTAAATGTACGAAAAAAGTGAATATTTAAAAAGAATAGAGGCCAGTCGTAGCGCAGGGGCACAAAGTGTGACGCTAAACGCGACTGGTTCTGAATTCGATCCCCACTCGAGGGAACGAATTATTATTTCTTAATATTTTCATTTCTACGATCTGATAGCAAGGCAAAAGCTCGGCGGTGCCACACGTAATGCCTCGAAAAATTCAGCGAAAGTGGGGAACGGAGTGTCTTAACACTAGATTCCCTCTGTATTCCCTGCTGTGTGCGAGATATAGCGTGAAACTGATTTGATTTGATTTATAACATCCGAAAAGACATATTTCGCGCGCACTGAAATCACAAAAAATTCCCCAGATATGATAACATTTTATTACAAGATCACTACTTAAAACAACAAACACTAACTACGTACACTGTGCAATATACATGTCAAAAATCACTTCATAAATATAAAATATTAAGGTTTTGTTGAAGATAAACGAATAACTGAATGTCTCCTCAAACCGATTATTAAGATGACAAATCATGGACGACAATAGATAACATATTAAATCACTAACACGAGTATATGTATGCAGCTTAAAATCCCTAGTTCTAGTACATCGTAAAAATATAACAGGTATTTGTCATAATATATTCGAAGTATTTTCATGAGTAATCGTGAGCCATGACGTAAAATTCGTAAGATTTTCTAATTATTTTCTGACTGTAATTATGCATTTCTGTTAATCACACGGGCAGCACCAATTAGATAACGATATTTTAAGAATTAACTAATTCTCGTTGTTAAAAATAACTTTAATGTAGAAACTATAACGAAACGATTTATTATTATCACTGATATAATCGAGATTTTCATATGTAAGATATACTTGAAAACTTACCAGAAGGTTTCTCTATCGTATATTGTATTTTACTTAGTGATAGTACTTGAAGCATAACACAATATGCATTCTTACTTCGCACGTATCCGTCGAACCAAGAAAAGTGTTGTTCACAATTTTATCTTATCAACACTTCTTATCGTTTAAACTAAGTTGTAAGGCGATAAGAAATAGTACTATGGAAGACAATGACAAACCATTCTTCTATATCAAAAATATTTTATAAATATAAATAATTCATAAGATATGGATAACAAAACCATCAAATTTGAAAATCAAATCTTTGTTAGAAATGTGTAGAAAGAAAACAAATTTAAAATGTATCTTATAATAATCAAATAATACGTTTTATTTATTATGATATTTTATAAATGGAACATAAATGTAGCATTGCGGCTAAATTATCTTGGTTTCATAAATATTTTTTAATATTTGTTATTTAAAAAAAATATAATCCATAGAGTGGCTAATTCTTTTATTTTAATTGCATCCAAAAGTAATTTTCGATAAAATTTATCTTAATTTCGACAAGATTTATATATAGCACATGTTACAGGTAATTTAAAATTAGAAATTAAATCACTATAGACGAATAAAACATTACCTTAATTTCTCCCTGTCCCTCAGCACAACAAGCTTGTAGGTCTTTTAATAATAGTTGGTATTTCGTAATTCTTTGTACTGGCTTAATGAGATAAGCTGCTAACGGATGCTCCAGTTTCTTCTTTCGTTGAACTCTATTGAAAAAAAAAATTGTTTCTCATAATTATAATTCAAAAATGCACTGCAAATACAATAATAGTAAACGCCATTCAATTGCTTTAAGCGATGCAGAAATGGTTAAATACATGTCAGTACATTGTGTGACAAAAATATTTATTTTTATTAGTTCTAAAAAAAAGTCCCCGATACCTAATAAATGTCACAATAGACATAGCTGTCTAAGATGCAGTGGTTTCAAAGTAAAATTGGCTATAATATAAAAGCAAGGTAAGCGAGCGAAGCCACATTTGAGTTTCTAGTATTAGTAAACGCCCCGTGTTTCTTTATTCTTATCAGGGGAAGGAAATGGGAAAATAAACAACAACTGTGGCGCTGGCGCCATGATGTCTTTATTGTTGTATAAATCAGCTTCACGCTGTATCCCGCGTATAGCAGGGTAGACAAAGGGAAGCTAGTATTCCGACACTCCGTTCCCCGTTTTCCGCCAAATTCTGAAGGCATTGCGTGTTCATTGGCGGAACTAAACGACGCACTCTGCCTCAACACCACAGCAAAGAAATGAAAATATAAATTTAAATATTTATTTATTTCAATTTCTTGTTTGTTTACAGTCATACACTACGCCACGACTTATATATAATAAAAAATAACAATAAGTCTAACCGATCAAAATAATCTCCAGCGTGTTGTACGACGGCGGCATTGCTGTCCGGCTTGTTGCGGCAGTACGACACGTACATGTCGAACTCGCGCGCCCACGTCACGAAACAATGGCCGACGTCCTCCGGCATCGTCTCGTACTTGTCCAGCTCGCGCAGGAACACGCGCTCGTGGAACCGGTGGATCTCTTCGATGTTGCCGAATATTAGCTCCTCCTGCGGATATTACTTTAATAATGTACTAGTGTCTCACTACACTATATCACTATAAGAATATAACATCCATATTTATAATAAATTTAACGTAACTCATCGGTCTCTGTACACGGAAGATATAACATAAAAAAAAATGTTATTGGAGGCATTTAACAATGTAATGTGGAACCCAAAACCATGATTTTAAAATTCTTCGTTTTTCGGCTTGTTTATCTGTGCATTTGTTTACGCTAACCCAAGAAACAGCTGAACTGATTTAAATACACGTTTTCACTAGATATTAAGTCAATCTTTTTAATCATTTATCGTGTGTTTTTTTAATCTGTTCATAAATAAAAAAGTTTTTTTAATGTAAAGAATTGCACAGCAATGCGACAATGTTGCTACAAAATTAGTGTTTTATTGAATTGGTTGAAATTTTACCTATTATTGTATGGATATAAATTAATTATTAATTAGTCTTTAAAATGATAATGTTATAAGATCACGAAACTAATTCAGACGAGAAAATATATAATTGTGTAGTACAAGCGGGCGAAGCCACGAGCGGCTCGCTAGTATAATATAGTATTTAGTAGATTAAATGTATGAAAACATTATAACAGTGTTTAACACTAACCTTTCCTTGCAACGCCTGGGGTACAGACGAAGGATCTGTACGCATTTCCCGCAAATAACAAGTTATGCAAGTTTCCAGATCCTTGACATATGCACGTTCAGTTTGCAGCAGCTCAGCCATAATAAACCTGTACAATTAAATTACTAATAAAAACGACATTTGAATTATTTATAATTTATTTACGATTTGTCATTCAATAATTTTTTTAAATGTCCGTCATAATTTATATATGAAAAAATATAATA
>FAPP01011481.1:9870-22172 GCA_001485965.1 Heliconius ismenius | reverse complement strand
GATGCCCGGTGCGACCGCACCGCTCGCACCCCCCTAGCTACGCCACTGAGTCATCCAGCATCAGCCATAGTCAAATATTTAATATTTTATCTGTAACCCTTAAGGAATAAGTATACTTCAAAATAAAAGAAAAAACAATCGCGCTTGGGTATTTCGCGGTAACATTTTTTAGAGTTCCAGTGTATCAACGCTATTAATATAAAATATAAGCCATTAGATACTACTAATAACTAAGTATAAGAGGCAATAAATTAAGTATTGATTGTTTCCCATAGTTTGTCGATTAAGTTAGTAATCGCACAAACAAACAAAAAAACATACAATTGAATTAATAATTGTTTCAAACTTAGTGTAAGTTATTTAAAAAATATATTTCCTTTATTTATTTATTGTCTTTAGTGGAGAGAGAGGCTCCTTAAATACATGAGGCCCTGTGCAGTAGGCCAAAAAATCCTTAGTCCATTCATCCCTATATAAGTGATAACGATAACACAGCATTCATTAAATAAATTTTAAACAGCGCCATCTCTAGTATTTATTAAGTAGCAATATATAAGCACTAGATGGCTATAGAGCAGATATAAGAATTAAATGCAAATAATTATAAGATGTTAAAATTCCTACAAAAAAAGTTATTTAAATATAATCAATCGACATAAATTGTTTGTAAAAAATACATTTAACATTTATATTTAATCTTATTAACATAACAGATTTTTGTTGTATGGCAACAAAAATTGTTTTCACGAGAGCCTTGTGAGCATCATGAAATTTATTTTGATAGCAAAATTGTCATAGAATTTGATTATTGATAAGAAAACCTTAAAAGTGTTTTAGTGTTATGTTTGTTGTAAA
This sequence comes from Heliconius ismenius, assembly GCA_001485965.1. Classification (NCBI taxonomy): domain Eukaryota; kingdom Metazoa; phylum Arthropoda; class Insecta; order Lepidoptera; family Nymphalidae; genus Heliconius; species Heliconius ismenius. The sequence continues at coordinate 21,317 of FAPP01011481.1, read as the reverse complement.
TAAATATTTGCTATACAAGTGGAGCTCTTAAGGAAACTGCTAGCCATGGCCGGCCCGTCCGACGGCGACCCCGACGGATGGGTCGAGTTCTGCGAGCGTCAGGCCAAAACTGCCGCTCAGGACTTTGCCAAGGCTTGCTTACAATACTTGCAGACCAGTGCAGGCGAAGCCGCCGCCCGACCTATATCACAAAAGGAATTCTTAAAGAAATTCGTGGAATGCTTCTCGGAACAGTTCGATTTTGAATTCGGCAAGCTTAAAGCACAACACAAATTACCGAACGGCACGCACACCGGCCACGATGAAAGCGATTACTCTGAAGATACTGATTCGCCAAAAACACAACATAAACCGTTTTTTAGAAGATTATCGTTCAAAGGTCTGCGGCGTGGGAAGGGCCTATTTCATAAGCAACACTCTGATGAAGTGGAATTATCGTCTAATATGAATAAACATAAGACAAAATTAGCTAAAATTGTTGTTGAATGTAGAAAAGACGGACTTGTAAATTATTTAACTCCAGAAAGTCTGGAGCAGCCCAGTGGTCCACAAAAATGGGAGAAGTGTAGATTAGCATTAGTTAAAACTGTTGGTGGCTATATGTTAGAATTTTACTCACCACCTAAGGCTCAAAAACCAAGGAGTGGTGTATTCTGTTTCCTTATATCAGAAGCGAGAGAGACTACTGCCCTTGAAATGCCAGATCATGAGAACACATTTGTTTTGAAAGTGAGTTGTGTTTATTTAGCTGAATATGTTTACATTAATAATCTACATTGTAGTTAATTGTAAAAATATATTTGTCTTATTATTTCATATGATTTTTTTTATTATTTGAGTCATTAAATATTAACATAACAGAAATAAGAAAGCAATCTCCATTAAAATCAGTATTTGTATAATTTTGTAAAAAATATTTTCATAATAATTCCTGTATTTTTGGATAAATATTTCATTAGTTTACAATAGATATTATAAAATATGTGTAGTATTACTAAAAAGTTTAATCACTTATTGATGCAAATTATTGTATAGTGCTGATTACTTATAGGATAATTCCTGTGTGGTCTGAGAATATATCAGTATTCTCTATTTTATTTTGTAAATGTTTATAAGGAGTTCTAATATTAGTATAAAAATTCCAGGCAGACAACAACATGGAATATGTAATAGAGGCTGCCGATGTAGACGACATGAAATCCTGGCTGGCCACTATCAAATATTGCATGAGATCTGCCCCCACTACGCAGCCTCCTCCCGAGGCTTTAGCTGGTCTTCCAGAACCAGCACCTCCAGATCTGCCACCAAGAAGAGATCTACCGTCAAGTACTAGTAATACTGACTTAGCGACTGATACTCCTGAGGAAGCTGAATTAGGTAATTATTGTTTTATTGTTCACTCTGAACCCCCATAGAGCAGCGTAGGCTGAGGGAATTGCCCAATTTTTGTATGTTGAGTACTGAAACCCAAAGAGAAAAAAATAAAAAATAACAACTCACAACCTGTTGAGTTTACAGACACATTATTATATGTTACGAGTCAGTGGTAAAGATGTCTGTGTTTTCTAGTATGACACTGAAGTAAAGCTGCAAATGTCTAGATCCAGAGCGCTCATTAAAATTATAATATTTACATAATCTACTATTTAAAGATTGGCCTTAAGGATTGAATGTTAAAAAATGTTTGATTTCTTTACTAATACAGTAGAAACTCAATTAACCAGACTAATTGTTGTTGTTAGTCATAACCAAATAATCGAATGTATAAAGAAAAGCTGGTTTTGTGCATTTGTAGCACAAAAGTGTTATAAGTCTTTTAAAAGCAACAAGTACATATCAACAAAAATCAATGTTTATTAACAAATTAATAACATTTTCCAACATATGATTTATGTACGTTAGTTTTAAAATTACTAAATCTATCTCAAAATTGTAAAGAAGCAATAGGCCCAATATTTAGATTGATAGAGCATATTAGGGAATATCTCAGTGCAAAATATCAATATGAAGCACCCGAATCGACCATCCCTAGGCGGGGACGTTAGGATATATGGTTGTTCTGTGAATCAAAGTTCGGATAATCGACAGTGTATTCTACTTCCATTTTGACCCCTTCAGGTTCCATAGCAGAGGAAGTATGCGAGCCTCGTTTGTCTCTAGCGGAGTGGCCGTGGTTCCATGGTACGTTGGCACGAGCTGCCGCGGCCGCGTGCGTGCTGGACGGCGGAGTAGCAGCACACGGGTGTTACTTAGTGAGACAGAGTGAAACAAGGAGGGGGGAATACGTGTTGACGTTTAATTTTCAGGTATTTTGTTTTATTTCGTTTTATGATGTAATTAATTTTCGAATATCTTCTTTTAAATTGCTTTTTTTTATATTATTTGCTGTATACTGTTATATAATAGGGTAGGCAGAAGGAATCTTGTAACACATGTCGTTGTCCAATTTTCTAGACATTGCGAGTTGTGTGATGGTGAGTACACCTGCCAGGCTTTGTCTTTTTACCACAGTGGGAAAATGAAAATAATTAATTACCCTTGTGGAATCAAATCCCTAACCATCAGATTAACAGTCAGATGCTGTACCATTTATTGCACTACAACAACCTTAATAAGGGTACTTAATATTTTAGGTATATTTATTAATTAATTTATTTATAAAAAAGTCCTATTGAATTTCCAGCGCCAGTTCTTTTCAGATCTGAGTTGTGTGTATGACTGAGTGAATATGTGGTAAATAATATGACATTCCAAAAATTAACCATGTAACTTCTTTTTTTCTGCTTTGTGCCTTGAATGTAGTCTTTTATTTTGAATAAAATTGTTAGATTTTAACTTCAATTACAGGGTCGAGCAAAACACCTGCGTATGACGCTAAGCGATACGGGCCAATGCCGAGTCCAGCACCTCTGGTTCCCCAATGTGCACGACATGCTCGAGCACTTCCGAGCGAACCCCATACCCCTCGAGTCGGGAGGCGCCGCCGACGTCACGCTCACTGAGTATGTGGTGTGTCAGGACGGACATAGACAACAAGTGAGCGCTACTGTTGATTAGTGAATGGCTGGTTTTAGTTTCTTTTTTGTTTTTTTTTTGGCAAACATAAGTGACAATGTCTATGTATAAGTGGATGTGTCTAAAAGAAAGGAAGGAGAATGGAGGTTAATTTTGATCTTAAAATTGTAATATAATATTTTTTTAGAAGCAAGCTGGATCTTTATCCCATTGTTCCGTAATCTTTCTTTTTTGACATATCTGTTTATACAAAAGAACTGTCGGAAATTTAAATGTAGTGGGATTTGAACCTGTGCCTCATGGTAACCATCCAAAGAATTTTACATTACAAGCTATTATATATTTGTGGTCTGAGTGCTTAGACTGTTTCCAAGAGGTGCAAGTCCAAATTATTATACGGTTTCTAAAATTTTTTTACTAAGAACAGAATAATAATTTTAAAATGTAAAAATATTTTTTATATTTTCTGTCTGTGACTAGTATCCCCCTAGCTTTTTTGTTCTATGGTACATTTTTAAGCAGTTTATTGTGTCACTTGTGCTTACAAAACTTGATTGTCAGTGTCAGATGTCAATGCTCTGTCAGTGTTGCGTTTTTGCTTAGTTTTTGTTGTACGTGTAATTATTATTACTATTTTTTTTCTCTCTGATGTCTTTGCTTGTTTTCTTAGCACCATTTGTTTTTATTTATTTATATTTATAATTTTAATTTTCTATTCTGGTTAATAATATATTCGTTCAATATCTGTGGAATAATATTGAAGTTTAAACGAAACATATTTATAATATTAATGTTATTGATGTACTGATCCGATTATTCATCTAATCGATTAATCAATAATGTATACTATGACGATCAATTAAAGAATATTACAAAATCGGCATTAATAAATTACAGAAATAAACAAAAATCATTGATTTAAATATTTTGAATAATATTATTTAAAACTTTATTTTGCAGAACATATTAAATACCAAAAGATGAACAAAGGACTTCTAAAGTATATTATTGACAATTAAAATGAAAAACGTAATCTTGAATTCTTTACGAGAATTTTTTTTTTGATAGTTTAAATGAACGATTGCATATGAATCGATACTTTTGTTAGTCGATTAATGGAGTTTTCGTATTCGATTTCACCGTTAATTAAGCTTTTAAAACTGTACCTGTGACAGTTGATTTATTTTTTTAATTAGAATAACTCCATTTTTTGATGCCAGGAGAACCGACAATTTTATTAATATCCTTTTTTTATTATGTAAATATTTATTTTGTATATTTTTCTTACTTGTTTTTTTAATTTGTAGTTTTAAATTATTATTCGGCTTATTACAATATTGAACTTTGTTGTCAAAACAAAACGCATTTATTTTATGAAACTTTTTATTCATATTAAGAATATACACAAGTATACTGATTATAATATATTTTTAATTATTTTTTTACGCCGGGAGCTGATACAAAAATTTTATTAATATCATTTTATCGTTTTTTGAGGCCGTGACAGTGCCGTGACGGTGGAAAGTAGGGAACGGAAGTGTCTCAATGGGAACGGAATATCTCAACACTAGGTTCCAAGATTACTCGATATACAGTGTGAAGCTAATAAAACTGTATACTTTTTTTTTCTAAATTACTGTTTAAAACACCAAATTGATTGTTAGACTGTGCTATTATATTTTACATAAACTCAAAGAGGCTTTTATCCCACCGAAAGTCTTACTTAGATTATATTAAAAACATGTTTTATTACGATTTTAAAAACGACGATTGTGTGTTCGATTCCCGCTCGGGGAAATGAATTTGTTATATTTAATTATTCAGGTTAGCCAGAGAGACGGAAAAGAAGCTAAATGCGGGACAAAGAATATATTGATATTAATATTACCAAATTATTGAATAAGACCATTTGTTCACATTGGTCATATTCAACTCTTCATCACACTAGATTTTTATTTTTTTATGGCATAGTGGTCAGAGCGTTTGGACTGTCACCAAGAAACGGGTTGAAGTCCCGCTACATAATTTAGTTTATACGTTTTTAAAAAACATTTTTATGTTATTGAGAAATCCAGAGCTTTCTTATTTTTTGTCTCGGTGTTGATTATTGTAATAATGTCTGCCTAGCTGTCATTTTTTTTTTGTATATAGAAACTAATGGTTTTTTTTATATTTAATGTTCTTTTTGTGTTTGTATATAGTTTTTTGTCCTACGGTCTATTTGTATAATAGCATAACATTATTTTTTTTGTATGGAATTTGTTTGAATAATTAAGTAGATTTAACTATAGATTATAATATAAGTGCTTTAAAGTTAGTTTTTTTATACTATTTATTATGGCCTCAGATAGACATTTGAATCATATACAAGAAAATACAGCAATGCCTTTTTTTATCCAAGGGAAAACATACGTTTTATAAAAAATATTAAAATTATAGTTTAAATATCATTTAATTCATATTTCCTTTTTATTTTGGCTTGCAAATCGCCATATTTTATTTTAATTTTATTAATATTGATCTGAAGAGAGATTGCTTTATTTGCTTCATTATGATTCATTTGAAAGTTTTGAATTATTATTTTTTGTTAATAGAGAGATACACAACACTAATTTATTTTAGTTTTTTGTTGACTGAAATCCGCCACCCATTAATAATTCTAAAATTGGCCAATGCGTAGGGAATTGAGTGTCATAACAGTCAAAACTAGGTTCCCTCTGGCTACCGTAACTATATGGCCTGTTGTAACTAAGAAAAGCACAGATAAGTAAATTAAATAATTTACTTGTATTTATTTGAAATTTTTACTAAACAAGTAAAGATGGATAAAACATCAAAATAATAAATAAAATTGAATAAAAGCTGATAGCGATAAATTTTTTGCAATTGTAAAATACTATGTAATTAGCTGCCATAGGTTTTTAAAAAAAAAAATACACGACTTCAAGGAATTAAAAGTGTTTATTTTTTTACATAATTATGAATAATGCTAGATTATATGAGGTTAAACTTTAAAAGAGTTTGCGCATTTTCTTTAATTGAGAATTGTATAACAGGCCAATATCAATTGTATGAAATAAAATAAAGAAAAATAGAAATAAGATAAGTTTTAGTAATTTAAAATACATTGTATTTTTCAATGTATTTAGATCAATGGAGAATTGTGAATTCTGCTTATTATGTTAATTGTAAATTTAATAAGAAATACAGTTCAATTGCCAGTTATTAGCTTTACACAAAATAATTTCTCAATTTATTATTATTTTTAATTTAATTAGACTTATTTGTTTAAGGCCCTTAATAGTGGCGTAACATTGTTTTTTTTTATTGTAATATGTTTATAGTCTGTACTGTTGTTCCTTAATATGGAAGTAAAACATCGAATGATGGTATACAAGAAAGTATGTTTTTATAAGTTTTTTAAACATTTTTCTTGTTTTTTTTTTTATAATTATAATAAATAATATCAATAATATATTTAATTGATATTAAAAAATTATAATTTAACAATATATTTTATAAAAAATGCATTTTGTTCGTGTTACGCCACTTACTTTGAAAGCCTACTTATTGTTAATATTTTGTACAAAACGAACTCATGTTCTTTACTTTCAAGCTTTAAACATATTTCTTGGTTGTAAATTTATTATTAAACCTTATTTTGCTAAATGGCTTCGTTTTTTATTTTGCTTTTTCACTTTCTGTTGCCTGTTTGTTTGTGTGAGTCCACTTTTTAACTCGCTTTATTTTTTTTAGCTTCACGCTGTATCTCGCATATAGCAGAGTAGGTAGGGAACTTAGTGTGAAAATAATACACTCAACGACTGGGAATCGAACTCGCAACCGTCGATTTAACAGTCAGACAGTGTACCGCAGCGAGATTATGACCTAGGATGTCGTAGGCAATATATTGTAGATATACTTACTTTACATACTCAGACAATAATAATTATGGATTGAATAATTATATTTAAAGAATATTTTCTGTTACCCAAGCTCAAAGCTGAAAAGTAGAAAAGCGGAGAATGTAGTGTCTCTAATCTACCTCTTTTAAGCATGGTCTACAGTTAATCTATGGTATGTACAGTAAGCTTAGCTTTGTGCCAGTGATCGACAAAAGTCGAGCCAGAAAAACAACTTAAAAATAAAATCTATTATTAAGTCTACTAATCTATCATCAATAAAAAGTAGTAGCAGTTTCTAGGCAGACACATGAACACAGACAAACCAGTTCTCCCTATTTCTACGCCCATACTGATATGTTTTAAATTACTTGGTTAAAACATACTGCACTATACGCCATCAGTAAGTATTAAAAATAAGTTATCTAATGCCAAATTCGGGAGAAGCGCGTGAAAATGATATTAAATAATTGGGTTAATTGATAAAAATCTTACCAGTAACTTATTGTCTATTTTAACAGTCATTATATTTTCCAGCTGGGTGTATCCCTTGGTAGCGATGTGAGGATGCGTCGGGTGGAGCTCGAGGCTTTGTTGATCGCGAGTGGCGCCCACCACGACATACGAGCTGTGGACAATCAGTATGTATTGTGCAATATGCGTCCTTCGACTATTGAAAGAACGTAAGACAAATATTTAGGAAGAAAACAGGAAGCCAAAATCCTCTAAAAATCCTTTAATGCTAACGGGAAGTTAGATTGTTTTAATTATAATATCGAATTTTATTCAATCAACTAAAATTTCATTTGTATGAATAATATCAAACTGAAAGAAATTATCACTCTTAAAATTTCATGACAGTATAGTACGGACAACAAGTCGTGGCCGCTCTGAAATTATGTTTTCTGAATTGTTGTGCAATGTTCAAAATCAATGTGCAATGTGCAGTGTTGGGAAGAAAATCATCAAAAGTAAGAAAAGAAATTTCTTTAAATTACATATGCAGACATCTACTGCTAACTTCAGGGCAGCCAAAATTTTTTGACTATTGTACATGAATAGAATAAATAAAATTCCCTTTTTTATGCGTTAGACTCTTTAAATTTGGCTCTTTATGATTTTTTTATGTTTTTCACTTAAAAATATTTTTTTTTATTTAAAACGTAAATTCGATGTCTTGTAGCATTTAAAATAGTTTATAAACTCAGTAGGTAAGTTAAAATATTATTGTTTTTGAGCTTTTTTACTTTTAGTTTTATAAAATATTATGAGAATATGTTATATAAAGTTGAACTTAAGCCGTTTAAAGCTTAGATCTTACAATTACAATATTTAAATTCGTCAATCTGCGTTTATTTTATAATGGATTATAATAAATTTGTTAACATGCCAATTCATTCTCCGGAGACGAAAAATATAGAATTCAAAGCAAATTAGCACTAGCAAATTTGCTAAGTGGATTTAGTGTAATTAATGTTTCGTAAATATATTAGGAATCGTTTGTTAAATTTTCTATCCGTACTTTCTTCTAAATTGAATAATTTCATTCGATCAACGTTCTTGTTACTTTTTAACATATATTTTTATTTATTTTATTTTAATTAAAAAAATAATCTTTTATTTTATTACTATAAATTAAAAAAAAAACAAGAAATTCAGCAAATTTGTTTTAATACATTTTGTATCATTTTGCTATGATACTATCATTTCAATTTTATATCGTTGGTCGAAAAGATAATTTAAAATGCTTGCTAAGTAACATAAGGCTTGGCCGCTTTTTTGTCTAGTTTTAAGTTAGCTTATTAATATGAGTATTTTAAATATCAAAACGTTGAAGGCGGGGAGCGATCTACCTAAAGGTCTTTTTTTATTTTTCAGGGTTAATTTACTAACACAAAATTAACCATGAAAAACTAGAAATAAACCTTTACACCAACAATTGGTGATCGTGGAGAATATCTCTACATACGCCCAAGCTTGTAACATATGTACCTAGTCAAAGTTCACAGTTAGAAATAATTGTATAATTATTTAAACTACAACTAAGTACAACGCAATTTTTTATATTTATTTTATTTATTTTTTATAAGGCTCATGTGTCTAGTCATGCCGTGTAATAATTATTTATTTTAACTTATTATTACTTAATGTTGTTTACATTTAATTTTATTGTACACTTAATTTAAACATTTGTTTTAAATGTCAGAATAATAATATTATGGAAAACTAGCGAAGTAATTCAATATTTTTCTATGTTAACTGTAATGGATGTAAGTTGCTAATAAATTAAAAAACTTTGTTAACAATAAAAACTTTACTACAAAATCATTAAACTTGAAATTAAATAGTCTAATCTAATATGATGACAACTACTGAACTGATTTTGAAGACTAATATTAGTGAAATATAAGTAAATATCTAAAACACCTTAAAAAGAGGGTAGCTGTATTAAATTAGATTAAAATGTTGTTGGAATTGAATATTAATACCTACTTTAGATGATAAAAAATTAATAATAAATAACATTAATAAATTGTTTGAAGATTTTAGGATTAATTCATTAGTTACATTATATATTGGGTTCACAAGGTTGAATGTTACAAGATATATTTTAAAAAAAAAAGCGCGAACGATTTTCCTGTTTAATATAAAAACTAACTCAACTTTAAAATATTTTTAAAGTGTCAAAATGAAAAATCTACATATCTTATTTGAACGTATATTTTCATACAGCAACGACCAATTTATTTATTACTTGTAAATCCATAAAAACCCTTAGTGGACCCAATGTATAGTGTAAGTATTGTACTGCAGTAAAGCTAACATAGCCTTGGGTACGAATTAAAATTATCTTTTTTATTCAGTTATAATAGTAGATATTTCTATTTCTACAAAATATAACAGGTTTTTAGTTTTTTTTTTTTTTCTAATTTTAATATTTTTTTTCACCAATGACCATGTCACACCCACATGACACTAAAATGCCTAGATTATATAAAAAAATTAAATGTTTTAATTAATGTCATGAAATTCTTAAATTCGACACGTATATTTATTTAAATATATTGGGATGTTTTTGAAAATATTGATATTATAAATATAAGCATACCCCTAGCAAAGTTAGTACTGTTATGCCAAATAATTGTAAATTGTAACATATTTTAAATCGATGTTGCCTTCACAAAGCTACTTTTTACTTAATGTTCAATCATAATCAATTGTTTTATTAAATATAACTAGTCATAGTGTTACTTGGAAATAATTTATTATTTAATTTGGCTTTTTAATATAAAGAAAAAATATGTAGATACCTACATTTTGCATGTGTTCAATAGTAATAGGTTCACTTCTTGCATAAAACATAATAATGTTAGTTGACGATTGTAGAACAAAATTGTAAATACACCTTTAGATTAACACCAAAAATTATATTATATTATTTTTTTCTAAATAAATGTCAAAAAAATGTATTTCAAGTTGTGGAATTTTAGGTCTTCTATTATTCTTAACAAAATATTTTTCTGATAAATTATGTTGAATCTTGAAATTTTTCGTCAATGAATTTTGTAATTATTATAGACTAATATTATATAAAGATTTTTTTAAAACATGGAGTTTTAGAAAAATTCTGGTCGTCTCGATTAATTCCCTCCTTTTTTCATTTCTTGAAACAAAAAAATTGAAAAATCAAAAATATTAAAAAATCATACATTTGTGTCCTATTATCTTTTTTATATTATCCTAAATGAACTTGTATGATAAATGTTTAACGTAACAGGCACATTTTTTACAATTTTATGTATATTTAAAATTTTGTTCTGCATTCAATAGTAATAATTTATTGTTAATATGTTTGCTTAGGACGTTTTGATTTTTGTTAATATTTCACTCATATTACTATAATTAATAAGTATTTATTTTCTATTAAGTATAACTAATAATTTTTCTGTGAACGAATATCAATATAAGGAACCTACGACCCATTTTAAATGTAACAATAATAATTGCATAAATAGAATGGTTCAAGGTGTAACAGTTTACGTTACATCCCGCATATCGCAGGGTAGGCAGAGGGAACCTATTGTTCACCAGTTAATGCCTAATCAAGATCTATAGGATAGAGTACTTCCCGTAGATAGTTATGGCGTAAGGTCAGAATTTAGTGCAATTTAAGGCCCAAAATCTGAAAAAAATTAAATTTCTGTATTTCATAGAATAAAATAATTACGAAGTTAAGTTCTTAAATTTTTACAAGATATACTTCCCTTTGACCTACAATCCTGATATTGGTACGGAACCCCTGGTGGGCGAGTCCGACTCGCACTTGACCTGTGTCTAAATTTTTCAGCCATTTCCCATTCTATTTATGCAATCCGTATATGTATATTACGTAAATTATAAAAGCTCAATATAAAAAATGATTCGCGTACAATGTAACCGGGTACTCAACATTCCGTGTATCGTGTTTGAATGAAAACAATATATTTTGCACAATGTTTGCTTTTTCTTTTTTTTATAACCTTTTTCAGT
>FAPP01011437.1:0-13254 GCA_001485965.1 Heliconius ismenius | reverse complement strand
AAATATGATGATCCAATATTGAGGGAATAAAATATTTCGTCACAGTAAAAAGATAAAGCACAGGCTTAAGTTCAACCACTCCATAAGCAACGTCATGAAAATTGGGCGGTGGCTGTGGAACAGTATCTTTACTCAAGATTCCCTGTGCTTACCCTGCTATATGTGGACAACCGAGTGAAGATAAAAAAATATATAATTAAATATTTCTCACAGAATAAGAGTATGCTTTTTAATTGAAAATGGGATATGAAATATATTAAAAAATTTTTTTACATTCTATTTAGAAATTTTGGTTTACACATATCTGAATAAGTTATAGACCTTTTTCACTAAGTAAAGTACTGCAAAACATTTTCAATGTTGTTTGTGTTACTGCATAAGGAAGTAATATTATAAAGGACAAAGATCAGTGTCTGTTTTTTTAAGTTGATATTTATATTATTTTAGTAATGAAAAATTAATAATTAATAAAAAAAATTCTTAGCTTTGTGCTTTTTCATGCACATAGCAGCTAAGGTACACAAAACAAGACTTACTTGAGACATTGCATGTCATGGCAGAACTTAATGCCATACTTTTTCAAGTAGAGAAAGAATAACCAGATTTGTTACCGTTATATTCCTAATTATATAATAACGGTTATTACATTTTTATTTTGTTGTTTTAATAACTATAATGATAACTGTACTTTTTGTCATGACTTCACCTGATCAATAAGCAACTTGATTTGGTCATTATAATAGCATGTTTTACGGTCATTCTGAAATTGTTATCTTTAAATATTCTATATTAAATTTATAACTTTATCTATTAATTATTTGTGTATTCACAATTACACTAAAATCTTGTTATATTTACAAAACCTAAAATGGCTTGTAGGGAATCTTATAAAAGATAACATAATAATAAATTTGGCAAGCAAAAAATATGTGAATTATATATTATATTAAAGTAATAAGTACCCAATATTATAACTTAACTTTTCTAAGATAGTTTCCCAATAAAAACACATATGGTTTAAATTTATGTTAATGTCATGTTTTAAGCCATAAGTTGGCATAAATTTTCCTTTAAAGTAATAAATAAAGTTTTATACTAAAGTAATTATCAATATCAAATTTATGCATAATATAATCAGTTAACAATCATATGACACATTCTTGGGTGGCTTTTGACTTGATAATGAAATAAGTAAACACATGTATAAGAATGTAGATAAAAAATTGATATTGTTCAGACACACTTCACTGATTATCTTGCTCAGTGGTTGGAACTAGTATATATTTGCAATTATAAAATTAGTATTTAAAACTAATTTGTTCATTAATTTAATAATGCTATATATACATTCTTACACATTATTAAAATATTTATATGACACTCACCTCACTGAAGGCCATTACTTAGGCCGGGGATTTAACTTGTCCGACCTTTTAAATTATTTTATCACGATCTATCAAAACAAATAGTTTACGCTTTTGTTTCCCAACATTGAAAACAGTCCCGACATCTAACATCCCCACGGCACAAATACATCTGAACTCAGTAACTTCACTCACTGCGCAAGAACAAAATTTTATTTCTAAAACGAAAACACCTGACCGAATCACAAATCACTTAAAAAAACCAACATTCCTCAGGTGGGATAGATGCACATCAAATTTTAAATTATTTTCAAATTTTTAGTGTTACTATCACTATAGCACTAGATTTATTATATCGTTATCTAAAAGGTTAGCTCATTTCGAATTGGAAAACGGATAAAAAATGTCATCAAATGTTCGATGAAGTAACACGGAACGAACGATCAACCGGAGATGAACTCGCCATCTTGCTTCATGTCACGGGCAGTATGGGCAACATAGAAAACCAACGCTGTCAAGCGCTGTCATGTTGGACAACATAGCAAATAAATAGTAGCTGTGTAAGGCGTCCTATTCACTACCATAAAAGGAAGACATAACGTACAAGGTAAGTATTTTATAGCTAAAAATAATAATATGTACGATAATTAGTACATATTATTATTTTGTGAGAGATCTGAGAAGAAAAAAGAAATATATTCTGTATTCATTTTAAAATCATACATATTTTGTTATCAATTTAGGTTTAGAAACATATTCCAGTCGTCTCGTTATTATTAAATAATATGGTAATATGGTATTGGTTGTTATAAATTAATTAGTTTTGCGTAATATTTGTTAATTGAAAAAAATATATTTTATTTTATACTTAAAATATCTCTTTATATATTTTATTAATCAACATATAAGCTAGTAATTTACAAGGTACAAAATTGGATGGAGAAAATACAACTACTACTCATAAGCTACTCTTGTTGCAAAAATTACATTTTTCTGTAATCTGCTTATCATTAATTTTAAAAGTAATATCATTGGTATTTTTAAAAGTTATTTCGAAAAATTAATTCTTGTAATACAAAGGTTAATCATTTAAACTATCTTATACTTGTATATACATTCTTGTGTATAAAAAATATTTAATTTTAAATATTACTAATTAGACTTTATTTGTAATTATTATTTAATTTATTATTTATTTTTATATAATAAGGACCAAGTGAGCTAGCACGTCTTACTTTTTAATGACGTACTTTATCAATTTTGTCAAAATATGATTAGTTGAACGCAATACGCATGTTATTTTATATTAATAAATTTTCAGTATACCAATTTGACGATATTGATATTATCGTAATAAATTAATTGTGCTACCTTAACCTAGTTTTATTTATCATTCCCCTGAATCTAAACGGGTAAGGATAATTGTGTTTAATTTTCGTATCCATTTTGAAAGATTATCGAAGGACAGTTTGACTTGATGACGTCACAGATACTGTGCCAGGCGCGAAGGTGCGCGGATGTTCATGATGTTCAGGGACTCCTAAACTAGGTTAAATTAAAGTAGGTTATTGCACTGCCTATTGGTATTATAATCGGATGTAGTTACCAGTTCATCATTGAACCCTCAATAGTTAACACGTTCCATGAAATAGTTCTTAAAATGTTTGTTGCATTTGGTGCATTTGTTTACAGAGATTTGGATTATAACAAAGTTTTCTCATGGCTATAACGATGGATTTAGGAGAGAGTGCGTCTGATTCTAAATTTCTCAAAGAAAGCTTAGCGAAAAAAGAATTACGACCGTCAAGCGCAGTTTCTTTCTCTAAATCGGACAATGGACCAGGTGTATATTTGTACTATAATTAGAGAATTATAAAAAAAATAAAATATTTACAATGCATTTAGTTGGCAGATAACTTTTTTTATTGTTTGCATTTTTTGAGCTTTACGCTGTATCCCACACATAGCAGGGTAGGCCGGAAGCTGGAAACCATTCATTCAACGTACCGTGCTGGGTCCGTTTCTCACTTTAAACTCAACGCCACGCTTTGCCTCGTCACCAGAGCAGGGGAAATGAAAATATTACATATTTTATTTTCTGGATTGGGAATCAAACCCACAAGCTTTCGCGATTGCAATCGCACGCTTATGCGCCACGACTGGCATTCAATTATTTATATGATTCATATATATGTATATATATATATATATAGAAAAATCCTACGTAGTGCATAAAAGTATTAAAAAAATATATTAAATTCAAGTTGAAACTTCAACATCATTGGAGCAGCTCAAACAGTATAAAAGCTGGGTAAGTAATGAAAGGTGGAATGAATTGAAGAAATTAGCGGAAACGGCAATGAAAGATCGAAAAGTGTTTATGATAAAAGGAGGGGGATTCCCAGCTGTTCGTCGAGCGCTCCATCAAAGAGGTTGGGTGGAAAAGTACGAGTCACACAAGGTAATGTAATGATTTTGTAAAAAAAAATATATTTTGTAATCAATTGAGAAAAAGATATTGAGAAAATTATAATCAGTCGTAGATGATAACGAATTAATAACTTCTAAATTAATAAGCATTTCGAAAAATAATTATTTATATGTAAATTTTATAGCTTCAGTTTCACGCTGTATCCTTCATACAACAAGGTAGCAAAGAAAACCGAGAAAACAGAGTGAAGAAATGAAAATATTACCTAATAAATAATAATTCATTCCTCCGAATAGGAATCGAACTCACAACCGTCGCGTTACATGCCGTGTTACGACAACCACACAATTATAGGTTAATAGACAAAGTTATACGTACCATAAAGAAAGTTATTTAATTAAAGGTTCGTCATCCACCTGCAAACATTGATCCAAGAAAAGTCTCTGGTAAAGAATTGTCCAAGGTAGAAAGGATGATCCTATTTAAATTTATGGAACATCATTCTGTAGACTTCCTTTGGACAACGAAACGAGATAAATACGACTGGTTGCTCAGTAATAAGGAAGTTATGTTAAGCCGGTAAAAACATTGGGAATGATTTAATTATTATAATTATGATATTACCATTATAATATATAAAAAATATATATTTCATATGTATATTTCAGATTCAGTAGATCTACTTTTACTACCAAAGAAGGTTTAACATCCTCTTTGACTCAAATGCATTGGTATACAGAGCCAGGTGTTGCCATAACAAAATTTCCACGATCCTATAATATCCACAATTCCGATAGCTTAGAAGAGTTTATTGATGATTTTAGAATAACAGCTTGTATAAGTATCCTAAAATGGCTCTCTATTACGCTACAAGAGAACAATGAACAAAATCTAGTGACTAGTAATGGGAAAGTACCGTTCAGTGCTATTGAATTCGCGATAAGCCGACTAAATGAGTATATTTCATTTTTCACCCACAAAGATATTGATGATACAGAAGAGCAAACGCAACATATTTGGGAACATGAATGGGACCTATTTTTAACTCATCATTATTTATTGGTACACGAAAACACGAAATTTTTAGAAGATAAAAATATAAATTTAAGGTAAATTGAAACATTAAGACCGTGTAGTTATATCACATGCACCTACTTGTTACACCATATATTGTTAATTCATTCATTAATAGATATATTAATTAATTATTATATATTAATAAAAAATTGTATATTTTATCAATGTGTTTCTAAGATTACAATCAATAATACCTATTAAATTATTTTTATAGTCAATTGGAACGTAAAGCTGCAAAAGTTTTAGCAACAATGCAGAAATTTTGGCCGCAAATAGACATTGATGGTGTTTTTAATATATGGATCGTGAAACCAGGAAATAAATGTCGAGGAAAAGGCATCCAATTAATGAACAATATTAAGGATATTGTTGGCCTGATAAATATTCCAGCGCAGAAAACTCGATATGTGGTGCAGAAATATATTGGTACCATAGCAATGTTCACACTTAGTTATATTTAGTAAATATAATATGCCTAAATATAATTTAATATTTTTTGTTTCAGAAAATCCATTAATAATTTATAACACCAAATTTGATATTCGGCAATGGTTTTTAATTACAAATTGCCAACCATTAACGATCTGGTTATATAAGTATGACAATTTACTTTTATTTATTAGTGGTAACGATATCTTAAACCTTAATGGGACTTACTTTTAATTACAGGGACAGTTACTTGCGATTTAGTTCGCAAATATTTAGTTTGTCCAACTACCACGAATCAGTACATCTCACGAACAATGCTGTACAAACCAAGTACAAAAATAATGGCGATCGTGATAAAGCCTTACCAGACGAAAATATGTGGGATTGTCATACGTTTAAAGCTTACCTAAGGTAAATGTATAGATGCATTGGGTACGTTTTAAAGCGCTATACAAGATGACTTAAAAAATTATCATATACCTATAGTCGTTTGCAATATGTAGGTAATATTTAATTTAAAATAAGATAAAATTTTAGTTGAGACCACATTTAATGATGTTGAAAAATAAATTTACTATTTTATTTATTAATAGTTTACTACATTTATTGAATATTTATAATTTGTATGAACGATTGATTTGTAAAGCAATGTATCTTTATAATAATTTATTCAACATTTGAAGACAGATAGGAAAATATGAATTATGGGATACAAAAATTTATCCGGGCATGAAACAATGTCTGATTGGGGCAATGTTAGCTTGTCAGGAAACAATGGACAAAAGGCAGAATAGTTTTGAATTATACGGTGCAGATTTTATGCTGACTGACGATTTTACACCTTGGCTCATTGAAATTAACTCTAGTCCTGACTTAGCACCGACTACATCTGTGACTGCTAGATTGTGCCCACAGTGCCTCGAAGACGTCATTAAAGGTAATAATAACGAAGAAGTTATAGCTGAATATTTTACTATATTTATTATATTGAATAAGATAAATCTCTAATAAATCATTATTTACAGTTGTACTTGATAGACGCTCCAATCCTGACGCTGATACTGGAACCTTCGAGTTGGCTTATCGTCAAGTCATACCAAAGGCTCCAGCTTACCTCGGATTATCTTTATGCATCAATGGAAAACGCCTTATCAAAAAAACTAAGGAACGAAAACACGAACGACATTTCACGCCAATAGTAGCCAAAGTACAATCTGGTGATAGTATCCAAGATACGGAGCAACCTCCAGAATATAATGGTCCTATAATAACTGAATTTCTGTCGTGGTTAAATCCCTATGACTCTTTACCAATGAGTAAAGAAGGTTTAGTGCTAGGCCCTAAAGAGTCACTTACGGTACGCCAAGCAGTAGCAGCTGTAAAATCTAGTAAAACTTTGAAAAATTGTAAAAAACGTAAAACCTCCGCGCTCTCTTCTAGGCCACATCGAAGAAAAAACGCCGAATCTAAGCGTCGAATTGTACCTCATTCCTGCTGCCGCCCAGAGGACACAACAGCTCTAAACTATACTAATAAATATCGAACAGAATCAGCAAGCAAATTAGAAAAACCCAAAATTGACAGATCCGTTGGCAACAAGCGATGTTATATAGATCCAATTGAGTGGGAACGAGAAACTGCTAGTATCCTCCGTTCTACTATATCTGTTCAAAATAAAATGACAGCACGCACGGAAACTATTGTACCAATTATACGACAAACCAAATCTGGAATTGTTCCCACACATCATAAACTTGCGTTAGAACCTCTTAGTTCCCGTAGTTACGTTGAAGATGCAAATACTATCAAAAAGTTAAGTGCCATTGGCAAAAGTATTTGTAAATTGCGCGACGAAAATTATTCTAAAAAAACAATGACATTTTCCAAAAGCTGCACTTCAATATTCACTCCATTTCGAATTAGCGTCACACCTTTGAAAGACAATAATAAAAATTTGTATCTTAATACGAAAAGTGCTATGTAGCGTTTTTAAATGTTGCCTAAATGTGTTCAAATTATTCTTAAATTAACTACTTAATGGTTATTTAAATTGTTACTATATTATTATTGTTATAATTAATAACATGTTGAGCTTTCAAATTCTATGCATGTACTTAATAATTAATTAAAGTCTTGTTTTCTATATATTTTAATATATCTTCCAATATTTCAGGTACGGTACCCTACCCTTTGCTCCTCCTCCTTTATCTCAGCAAATCAAACCTAACGCACATGTACTGGCAGTCATGTAAAAACTATATAATATGACACATTTCAATATCCGTGTGTACAAATATGTAAATAATTACTTTAGTTTCAAAATAATAAAAAAAATAAAAATTAAACCGTTAACCACAACAAAAAAATATGAGAAAATATTAAAAAATAAGGTAGCATTTATTTACTATTATAGTAAAATTATAGATATTAATGTTTCAAACTATTACGAGTAACTATTGCTCCTTTGCAGTTTTATATTGAAAGTACCTTTAATTATAATTATTTTCTATCTCATCAAGATTAGGTTGAAGATACATTTGTATAATGTAAAAAAGATAACAATGCCGTATAGAAAAAGAAAAGATTTTATACGTAAAAGAGTAAGTAAGTAGATAATAACTTAGTAGCCTACTTAATTATAATTTTTCATTAAAATACTGTACGTCACAATTTCAAAATATAATTCTTTGAAGTAAAATAATCGTAACAAAGATTTTATTGGATTTCCATTATTTATTATTCATATCCAAATTACACTTCTTATTATAATAAAAAATGTGCTAAAATTATAAAAGTTATCATTACACCTGTATGTTAAAAACCTGTAGACCCTAGCGTATTTAACTTCTTACAGGTGAATTATGACAAGGCAGGAGTGCAATCTCTTCTTTCTCCATTTACTAGATTTACGTCGCCCAGACCTGTACACGATAACAAGGAGAATGTAAATCGTGAAAATGCTTGCACAGACAGTGGTCTCTCGAGAAAAGAAAAAAGCTACGTAATTAGTAGTTGTCAAAGTAAATCGAAGAGATACATAAAGCTTAAAAATTTAGCAGCAAATGCTATAAAGCAAAATAAAATATTCTCTATATATGGTAAATGTCACGCCGTGAGAAGAGCTTTATTAGATCGAGGCTGGGTAGAAAAGATTGCACCAAATAGAATGAACTTATCGAAAATTCGAAGTGAAAAGTTTTCGAGCAAAGCTAAATTACAAAGCGAGCTAGAAAGTATTCTTCTATCAAATCTTGTAGAAAAATATACTCCTAATTTTATATGGCGTACGAGAGACCATCGGCGGGATGTTACTGTGGATTTGACGAAAAATTGTAATACAAAAATAAATAAATTGGAAATAGATGGATTGTGGACCTCCAAACAAGGTCTCTGTTCCTTATTAAAAAGAAATTATTGGTTTTATATTGAAAATGTCGCAGAGGTCACAGGACCAAGATCCTATAATACATTCGACCACTGTGAAATGGAAGAGTTCGTAAAAGATTATAAAATAACTGCTTGTACAAGTTTGCTGAAATGGATTCTGTCTATGGTTGCAAACGAGAAACAAATATTTATTGAATCAGGAAAAACTCCAATAACTGTCATAGTTTTTGCATTAAATAGATGTAAAGAATATATATATCGCAAGCAAAACAAAGATATTGATTGCTCTATTGCCTCCATCAGTGCTGGACAGTGGAATTCGTTTTTAAAAAAGTATTATAATGTGATAGCAAAGCATGATGTTTTTGAATGTGATACAAACAATAAGGTTCCTTTATATTTAAGTTACGCGAGATATTTGCTAAAAGAAATACACAAATATCGTCCACAACTAAGTTGCGAAGGATGTCACAATATTTGGATAATAAAACCAGGCTATTGCTCTAGAGGGAGAGGTATTAGAATAGCTTCTAAGCTAGGAGTTATCATGAGCTTATTAGATAAAACAAATATGAAATATGTTATCCAAAAATATATAGGTATGAAATATACTCGTATATACGTTTTACTTACATATTTGATAACTGTGCATCATACTAAAGTTTTGTTTTTCTTTCAGAGGAGCCATTGCTTATACATGACACAAAATTCGATATAAGACAGTATTACTTAGTAACAAGCACATATCCTTTAGTTATTTGGATGTATAAAGATTGTTACTTAAAGTTTAGTTCACAAAAATACAGCTTAAAGAAATATCACGAGTCAATACACTTAACTAACAATGCAATTCAAAGAAAATATAAAAACTCTAACGGAAGGCATTCTGAATTACCATTACAAAATATGTGGGATTTAGAAAAATATAAAGTTTATCTTGCAAGTACTAACAAAGAAAATGTTTGGGATAGTAAAATATATCAGGGAATGAAAAAAACCATCATTGGTATTATGTTAAGCTGTCAAGATTCTTTGAGAGTCAGCAAAAATCGTTTTGAATTATATGGCTGCGATTTCATTTTGGATAAGGAGTATAATCCGTGGCTGATTGAAATTAATTCTTGCCCTGACTTAAACCACACAACACAAGTTACGGCTAAAATATGTCCTGCAGTTGTTTCTGATATCATAAAAGGTTTTTAATTTTCATTTGTATTAACTTTGGATTTTTATTAGTATTTTTTGTAAGAATTACAATTATTTTATTTCGATATTTGTTTTATATATTTTTACAGTAGTAGTCGATTATGCTAATAATCCAAAGGCCTCTACTGGAAAATTTGAATGTATTTACCAACAACCCATTTCGCCGCCATGTTATGGTCCTGCAGATTTGGTAGTACGCGGCTTGGCATTACCCCTCCAATACTTCAATGACGAAAATCTTGAAAATTATCAAATATATGATAATATATATATAAATGAAGAAAGTGACTTAAAGGAGGTTTTATACAAAATAAAGCAGTTTCACGACACTCAAGCTGCAATCCGAAATGGAAACTGCTTTCATCATAGCGGGAAAGTTTCAGTCAGCGAAAACTATGATCATTTAACAAATCATAGTTATCCAAGTGACACAAGATCTACAAGTGCTATAGAAGATAATTCGTGCCGAAGGTTACATAAGCTTCCTGTTCCTGTTCAGGACGTCGAAAGCGTTACAAATATAAGGTTATTATTAAGAAAATCTAGTACTCATTCTCAGGATCCCTTCACGTCATTTGGTACTGAGAAACCATTTATTTTTAGTAAATTAGATGATGGTTCTCTCGGAAAATGTAGTTTCACAAAACTAGATTTCTTTTGACAAATTTGTTATTTATATTTGCTATATGTACAAAAATATTTTTTTGCTACTTAAAAAATTATGAAATATATTTTTACATATTATTATAAATAAATTTTTCTCTTATACTTTTTTACTTGATATTTAATTTGTCTTGTATGTTCAAAAATATTTAAATAAACAAAGTGTTTATGATTTTAAATACCATTCTACTATAGTTCATGGAAGATGTACGAAACAACTATAAACAACGATGCATTACAAATACATATTTTTTATTATCAATAAGATTTGCACCCTTTGTCGATTAGAATAAATTATTACCATTTTTTTACTACTTCAACAATGTTATTAATAATATAAGCTCGTCAAGTACTAGACCTAATTACCTATTCAATATTCTTACATCGACTTGTCTGTGCCAAACCATAGAGTCCATAGAATATTAAATCATAAATGCGTTCATTCAATGAGTAAATGTAAATGCGTTTTGTGTCTGTGGTTCATCTGTAATGCGAAGCTTCAACAAGCCTGCCTCCTGGTAGAATTTCTAAATTTCGTCATTTTAAATCAAAACAAGGATTAGCTTTTTCATACTATGGGTCGCTCAAGGTCTAGAAGTAAAAGCCCAAGGCGGCACCATAAAAGTAGCAAACATTCAAGAAAAAAAAGTCTCTCCAAAGATCGGTCATCATCACGAAGCAGAAGTTCTAAACATGTCGAAAAAACTAGAGAACGAAGCTCCAAATCAAGGTTAGTTCTTCTAAGTTATGACATTATGTATTTTGTCGTTGAATTAAATGTATTTATTGTAAATAATGCGATACTTGCAGGAAAAGATCACATTCAGCTTCTTCAACGTCCAGTAGTGGTGGGTCTTATGACGGAAGTAGGAATAGTAGAAAGAAATCGAAGGGACGCAGTAAAATGGATGAAGTGGATCGACTTGCTGAAATGGAAAGACAGAGACGCGTTAGAGAAGCCGAGCAAAAGGTAAAAATTTAATAATTTTCTGAAGTATTATTATTAATATTTGTTACTCGCAAAAGAATATTATATTTGTTATTAAAAATATGAAATATTTTAGGTTGTTGAAGAAGAAGCTGCTAAGCGAATAGAATTACTAGTAAAAAAGAGGGTTGAAGAAGAACTTGAGAAACGCAAAGATGAAATAGAACAAGAAGTAGCTAAACGTGTGGAAGAAGCTAAGAAAAAAATGGAAAAGGAAATGATGGAAGAGCTGGAAAGGCAGAGGGAGCAACAGCGACAAGAGGAGTTGGCTAGACAGGTAACTATGATTTGTAATACCCAGTCATCTGTAACAGCAATATGGGACTTTGCTCTTACATTTGACTCCACTTTTACAAAAGAACAGTCATATTCTGTTTTCTACACTACATATAAGTTCTATGCTTATTATACCAACATTCAAAAATAGACTAATAAAAGTATTCTAAAGTATACTTTCAAAAATCTGTTAAAGGTCCAGTCAGGTGTAGTTCGAGTGCTTACAAGATTTTTTTTATTGAATAATTAATTTCAGTCATTGTAAGATTGATGTTTTATATATTTTAAATGTCATATATATATGCACCTGCAAGGCCATTTTATTTTCAAATGATTAACACCACCCATCAGTCATAAGACTGATTGCAAGATATAAACTAAAAAAAACTTTAATGGTAAATGCCATAATGGTGGCTAGCATTTTAAAATTGTTCACTTGACTGTCCTCGGCAGTCACGTAGTGTATAAGTCAGGTCGGAAGATCAAGAATATCCGGAAGACCTAAGAGTTTATGAAGTTGCTGCTCGAGGACCCTGTGGCGACAGAAGGTATTTTTTGAAACTATTTTTTGTATAACAACACTTTTTTTATGTTTTTATAGGAATAACGTTAGGCTTAGATAATGTAGGTTTGTAAAAAAGCAATGTTTTTATGAAGTTTGTATTTCAATATGTAAAAATGTAAAAACATATTGTTCGTGAAACAAAGATTGTTTATGTTATAAATGGATAAATCCTTGTTGTTTGTGTATATATACACAAATGTATATGTATTATGTATTTGTATAGTTAAAATGAAAATATTAAATAATATATTTTTTTGTTGTAAAATTGTAATTAAACTTCTTTTAACATGGCTTTTATTATACAGGAGGAAGAAGCTCGTAAAAGGAAAGAATTGGAGGAAATAATGGCTGAAAATAATAAAAAAATAGAAGAAGCTCAGCGTAAGCTGGTGAGTACATGTTTAAATTATATATTTTAGTATGATAAAAATAGTTCTGGTACTCAACACACAATACATTCAGAATTTGGTGGAAAGTGGGGAATGGAGTGTCTTAAATAGGTTCCCTCTGCCTACCCTGCTGTATGTGGGATACAACATGAAGCTGATTCAATAAAATTTTGAGGCCATTGGGGTGCAGCGTGACAGCATATGATTAAATGTGATGGTTGTGAGTTTGATTCTCACTTTCCTACTAGGGGAATGAAACATTTTCATGTCTCTTTTTTTGACAATATATAGCGAGGCATTAAAAAAAATTATTAATAAAATAAACTGGAACTTGTTTTCATTTTTACTTTAATTTGCATATGCGAAGTACCTATAAACTATGTATATATAAGTATGTATGTGTGTGTGCATGTAGACAGTACATTTTGTAATTTTTCAAGTCTAATTAGGACTCAAAAATATTTTGCACTTCCCTGTCT
>FAPP01011414.1:0-18492 GCA_001485965.1 Heliconius ismenius | reverse complement strand
CTAGTACTTAAATATTCTTCTAAATAAAGTATTATAAATTTTTCAACAAATCTTATAAAAATGTTTGATTTAACAGGGGTGGTTATCTAATACGACCAAAGGCTGTAGAATTTTGGCAAGGACAAAGAGACAGACTACATGATAGAATAAAATTCAGAAAACGCAAAGAAGGTGAAGTAGTTGATGGTAAATTATTACATGAAGGTGAAGATGGGTGGATTTTTGAAAGGCTTTCTCCATAAATATATTCTCATATTATTATTTTAAAAAATATGAATGGGTATTATATAGAATAAGAGATATTGTGAGGGTATGGTCAAATATAAGTTGTTGTACAAAAATTTTTATAGCTTTTTTATTTTTAAAATTTCTCTTTGTATCCCAATATTTGTTTTCCACACCACATCACTGGCAAGGTTGAAGTTCTTTAAAACATTTTCAAATTGTCTTGTACCGCCACCTACACCAAAGTAATAAGTCTTTGCTCCTACCAAAGCCATACCATTTTGATCCAACCTTTTCCTAATAAGTGAAAGTAACTTATTATAATTTTTTTCATTGTAAATTGTTTCAGCAGTCAATATAACATCAAAATTATCAGACTCTTCTAATAAGGTATCAAAAGAAGCCCAATCTCCTGAATAAAATTTGCATTTTTTTATTTGTTCTTCTCTTTCATCTTCTTCTATGTTAAGTAGAACATTTGGTATAGTTGAAATTTCCAAGATTTCTTTATTCTAAAAAAAAATATTATTAAACATTTAAAGTTCAACATATGAAATATATATAAAATGTAATATGTGTATTTTTACATACACTTAATGTATGCTATTTTGCATTTTCACACTTACATAATCTTGAAATGTCACAAATGCACCTTTTAAAAAGGCATATATACCTAAAATTCCAGCTCCACACCCCAAATCCAAAACCTTTAAGTCTTGAAAATTTATTACTTCTGGATTTTCTTCTAAGTATTCTATAAGATCATATGTGCATTCCCAGATCTTTAGTCCCCCTAATATGAATAAGAAATATTTATTTAGAAAAAAGTAATTAAAAGAGGTACTTGTAGAAGCACAACATGTGACAGTAGATACAAATGTTCAATTTGGACTTGGAGGAATGGATTACTTTCATTTTTTTGCAGTCAAGCAATAAGCAGAAGTCAATACCACACTTTGTAAGAAAAGGTAGTGTAACATTGACTTCTGGCACTCTCCATGGAAT
This sequence comes from Heliconius ismenius, assembly GCA_001485965.1. Classification (NCBI taxonomy): domain Eukaryota; kingdom Metazoa; phylum Arthropoda; class Insecta; order Lepidoptera; family Nymphalidae; genus Heliconius; species Heliconius ismenius. The sequence goes on along the minus strand of FAPP01011414.1, from coordinate 17,262 downwards.
ATTGTGAAAATCTGACTGGGCATGGAGAATGAAGTGTCTTAACACATTAGGTTTAACTTTGCTCACTGAGACTTGTTGTTTTATTGTAATCAAAATATTATTGTTCATTAACAAAATCTTTACATAAATTGTAGTCTGTGTTATTCTCTTGTATATATTTTATGAAAATATTATTGTAGTTCAGTAGTTTTTGCATTTAAGTGGAACAAACATCCATCCTTACAAACTAGGATACAGTTTGAAACTGAAAAGAAAAGAGAGTTACAATGCAGGTACTGCCACAAGGTAAGTACTATCAAAAATATGCCAATTGTATACATACAAATATTCAATGTGGCATCCTCAGTTCCTATACCTAATACACCACATAAATCAAAAACAAATACAATTTCATCACCTTCATATGTACCAGTGACGAGATCACTATGTTTATGATTAGCTAGCTCAACAACATTGTCTAACCCTCTTTCCTTTATATATGTCATCATATTACTTATTACCACATGTCCTATTTCTGCATCTCCACATGCAAACATTTTAGCTTGAGTTGCTATATTATCAATATCTTTTATTTGATCACATGGTACTATTTTCTCGCTTTTCAACCATTCGATATTATCGCTGTCTGAAAAATTAAAAAAAACAATTTGTAGTAAAATCAGAACAAATTTAGTAATTCAAAAATATTATGAGGATTAATTATTACTATACCATTGTTATCTGATTCATCAGGATCACCCGAAAAACCAAATTTAAATGAGCTCATATTTATATGTTTACTTGTTTAACAATATTTAAAGAAAAAAAATTGAATGTGAGGTTAGTATTACTTCTTAAATAATTGATTATTGAATATGAATGTGTTTAAAAATTATATTTTTGTATATGTATATTGTACATAACTTTTTAATTATTTAAAAAATAAAAATTATAACTGAAGAAGAATAAGAAGAGCAGAAATTATCCCTCAATTAGTGACAGTGACATTGACATGCAATGAATTCAATGTAAAGAAATATTATAGAATAAAAATAGCAGATCTACGTGACATTAGCAATTTAGGTTTAACTTACCGTACCGTATATGTATAAGTTGTAAAAATCAAAGAGGAAGCTCAGGAAGTTATATGTATATTTTCCTCCATTCCTATTCAAGTTCCTATGCCGCATCCGCGTGTACCGCGTATATACGTGCTATGCAAAATTAGAGTGCTTTGATTGTTTTCCCACGATTAACCGCTGTGCAGTCTTTTTTCTATGGTATTTTATGAAATAATTATGCGGATTTATTTTCTTTAACTTTTTAAAATCTAAGTATATTCATATTAGGTCCCGCATACTAATTGCTATATAATTGTATTTTTATGTTACTACATTTATTGGCTTTCTAATATAAATGTATTTTACGAAGTGTTAACGTATGATAAAAAAAACAAAGCTTACGTTAATTTAAAAATGAATAAATAATATATTAGTCTCGGATATTATTTTTTATATGTTAAAATAGTAATTTAAATAATATAATATTCATTTAAAATAATCAAAAATTTTACATATCATTTTTACAATTAAAAATTAAAATAAGTCGAAAAGTAAAACAATTGATTTATACATATTTCTATAACATATTGAATAGTTTGCTTGCATATTCTAAAATATTTATTTTAAATAGTAAGTTATTACAAAAAATAGAAATACAAGAATTTTAGCAGACGCTAAACCTACCTCTATGAAAAAACTTAATGCCATTATTTTGAATTGAAAAAAAATTGAAAAGTATATAATGTAATTGGCATCTGTTATACATAAAATTATTAAGCTATAAAATAATGAAGATGATTAATACTAAACCTGCAAACGTGGTATGAATAATTATTCTTATGTTTTGACAATATTTCCTTAAGCAAAAAATTAAGAGCAATACCGTGAACGCATCATTTTATTCTAGCTCCTCATTCATTCAATGATTCAAGCACACGAGTCAAACTAAGAGCCAAAAGTTGTGCGGTTTCCATTGTATTATTGTATTTACAGAATATTTATACCTCTAGAATCCATATTTCATTTGATAAACCATGACAGACGTTGCAAAGAAGGTAAAACTAATAAAGTATATTCCAGATAATGATTGCTTGATACTTAAAATTAATATGTTTAGTGTACAGTGCTTTCTGAAATAATTTCCCTAAACGTTTTAAATTTTTTATAATGACATGGTCTTATATTTATTTTATTATACGGAGCGATATAATATCTTGGATTTTATCTCCTACTGACTACGGAAGATCAACATAACCTCACTAACTTTAAGTGCGGTCATGGGGTGTCGTTGGTTTAATTTTGTTAATAGAATTTTCGTCGATTTTATTTAACTACTTATTTTATATGTTCATATTAAAGTAACTATAGCTTTTTCAGGTTCAGGAATACAAAGATTCCCTCAAACAGAAGGCAGAACATTTAATAATTAAAGGTTTTCCAGAAAAAATTGTCAAGTTGAATGAACTTCTAGAAACATCAAATTTCCAAAATCGGGACCTTTCCGATGTCCACCAGGTAATATTGTCTAGTCTATTTTATATAAAAAATAACATGTGCCAGTTATTTGAGCCTTAGTAATAATTCAGTTTTGTTTGCTCTTAGGACTTAAACATTCCAGTGCCGCCACCAGCTCACTCCAATATTGAACCTAATGCTAAAAGACAGCGTGTAGATGTAACTGAGATGTCTAGTAACACAACTATTGAGGGTACTAGAGTATATGCATTACCTAATGGATCTGTACCTTGTAATAAGCCATTGAGTGATCTTATACACCTTGTTAAGCCCCACATCAGAGAGCTTGTTGAGGATTCTAATTTGGTAAGTATTGCTGTAGATGGAAATATAAATATATGAATTATTACTATAATTAAAAACAATCATAACTACTAGTATAAAACAGTTCATTAGTTATACATGCTTATCTATCTAAACTACTGCTTTGCATCGAAAAACACTTATTGTGTTAAATAGTCCATTTATTGAAAAATAATAGATAAGATAAGATGTAATACTGCTACATCTTTACACTGTACAGCAGTATGTATTTGCAGGCATAACTCTTAGTGTCATCTGACCAAGTAAAACTAGTTGGCTGCCAGCAACAAAGATATTTTAAATTCAAATTTTGTTTATAAGAATAGCCTGTATATAATAATAGTTTTTTCAAAATGGAAATAGTCAATTTCCCAAAATATGACAATGTTTTTTATAAGATAATTTCGTGCTTGATTCATAATTCATTAAAAATAGCTACAATTAATAATAATTGTAATACATATTGAGATATTGATATTGTGATGTTATCAACATAGATATTTTAAATTAAAAAAAATTGAAAGTACCACTAGTTCATACTTTTCAACTGCCAACTTAAATAAAAAATTCAGTAGTGTTAGTCCTACAGGAAACCACTGAAAATCCAAATAATCAGCATAAGACTTTAGTAAATTTTATTTACAATGTCTGTATTTTGATACTGGATCTATATAGTATTATATAATATTGGGAAATAATATTTTGTTTGAGAATAATGTCCAAATATTTTGATATATCACATTTTTAGATTATTAAAAGATTATGACTTAACAATGTTTTTAAATATCATAAGACTGCTGTAATAATGGTTTGTTATAATTTTCAGCTTAAAATGTGGATTTCGTTCATGATTCCAAAGATAGAGGATGGCAACAACTTTGGAGTGTCAATACAAGAGGATACTTTAGCTGAGGTACAATCTGTGGAGTCGGAAGCTGCTGCTTTCTTTGATCAAATTTCAAGATATTTTATCTCTCGGGCAAAAATTGTGTCCAAAGTGGCGAAATATCCACACATTGATGATTATAGAAGAGCTGTTAGAGTAAGTTTTTTTTTTTTTTGTAATAAATTAAGTGTCTTTTTTAGCTTCAACCTGTATTCCTCATTTAGTAGGAAGAGGGTGCCTAGTGTTTTTCACTCTCAGTCATATATACATTGATTAGTAAAGATAATCTCAAGACTAACAAGATTTTGCACATAAGATCCTGTTTGTCAATAATTACTCTAGCCACCGATGAGAGTAGACATAGACATAAGAGAGTGTTGGTAGTCAGTTGGTTGGTTGGTGCATTGTTAATGGCTCAAATATTTCTATAGCTTAATGTTTTATCTTGCACTTAGCAGAGTAGACAGAGGAAACATAGGAACCTAGATTTAATACAATTTGTTCCCATTAAGGCACTTATTTCCCACTTACCACCAAATTCTTGAAGCATTTTGATAAAATACATAAATATTCTAAAGGACTAACTTTAAACTTAAAAGAGACTTCTTATTATCAAAGCGAGGAAATGAAATATTGAATTCACCACTGATCTGCGATCTCTGACCATTGACTACTGTAAAATGTTAGAAATGTTAAATTTTCTCCAATGTATTTTTGAATAATAAAACAATTGTTCACTAATGAATTAAATTGATATTTTTTTTATAATATGTTCTTAGTATTATTGTTCAAACTTTAAAGTTTGTTTTTGAAATATCTACAATTTAGAATTTTTTTTTTGGCTAGTTCTGATACTATTATTATACAATGTTGATAATGAAGTATACAACTTTGTGTAATTTATACCATATTTTTTTATATAATTGCAGAATATAGTATGTATGTGTAACTGATTGTACTTATTATTTCTCAAATGTTCTATACAATGTTTATTGGTCTTATAAAAAACATCTTTACGATTTTTATTGTATAGCAGACAGAGGGCACGTGTTTTTTCGAGACATTATGTGTTATGTGGCGGACTCAATGTCTTGTTCACCGTCGTACTACCTAACAGAGGCTTCAAATTTTCTATAAAATTTACATTTTTCAGGAGCTAGACGAAAAGGAATACCTTTCGTTATGGCTGGTCATGTGCGAGATTCGTAACCGCTACTGTTCATTACACGACATTGTTATAAAGAACTTGGAAAAAATCAAAAAGCCCCGCTCGTCCAACGCAGATTCACTATACTAGTATCTACTTTTAATCCTAATTTAATTTTAATCTCATATAGTAATTTTTTAGGATATTTCTCGTGATTTTAAGGGTACATTGTGTATCACGTTTTTTTATTCACTAGAATAAAATACTATAGCCATATTATTGAATTGAATAGACAAAATACCTTTGCCTAATCTATAGCTCTGTCAAATTACATTATATGTATTTATAAAATAAAAAAAATAATATTTGTTCATTATTAGCAAAAATTTGTTTTAAGTAAATTACATGTAATTGTAAAGAATGAGTAAATTTTATGAAAGAAGAAATTATAGCCCTCCCCTCCCACCATTTTTGTGTTTTACCTACTAGTGACTAAAAATAGAAATTTGCATTGAGGTCTTGTAGCAAGGTGTGTTTGTATTATTGTGTAACCAGAGACTGAAATCTATCTTTTATACCAGTTAAAGTCAATGGACTTTTCTATTTAATGAGTTTCCTTCCTATTAACAACACAACATTGGTGTAAGTGCAAGTGTATTTTCATATATTCAAAAAAATATCCAAATTCTTTTGTAACAACAAAATTGGTTAACATTTTTTGTATTATATTCTATACTAGCTAAACGCCAAACGCAGCTTAGCCCGCTTAAACTTATTATTGTTCTATTATAGCCAAAACTTTACAAAAAGTGTAGCCTATGCCTATATTAACTGCAATGTTTCATCTAAATGCGTTCAGTAATTTTTGCGTAAAAATATGGAACAAATATTCATCCACTCAAGCTCTTACATTTATAATATTACAAGTCAGATTGTCATAGCTTAGAACCTACTATAAATGTTAGTTTGAATTAAGACATGTATTTTGTACATAAGCTGTTAGTCTTGCTACAATGTTTCAATGTAATTATTTTTTACGCAACGCGTGCCCATTTTAATTATTAACGATATTAGTTTAAGTGCATAATACTGTATTTACAACATTAAAGTATTCCAATGAACAAGATGGTTAATTTTAATTTATTCCTGTCATTTATCATACAGTGTTGTTATCTGGTTATTCAATTCACTATTTCATCAATTCAATAAATACGTTTCTACCAATGTGTCTTTATTTTTTTATATATTCCTACGCTATAAATATTTAAATGAACATACTAATAACAGCATATTAAGTGGTTAAACATTTATTTTAATATATTCTTTTCAAAATTTGAACAAAATTATAATAAATAAGATCTATAAAAGAGTATTTAATCAATACTAGGTAATAAAAGACGAGTGGCCACCGACTTGTCAATTGCTATAAAATAAAAGGAAAAAAGAAAAACTATTCTGACACGCAAGCATAATTTTCGAGGACATTTATTATAGTGCTAATTTTTATTATTTTAATTTCTGAGATATTTTAATATGCTATAATTTTTTTCACATTATGACCAGCGAAATCGACAGAGGTAACTTTGGAGATAGTGCGCGAAATCGATCAAATTATGATATTAATATTAAATGTTCTAACCACGTGTTCGACGGAGCCGGAGAGAACATTCACTATCATAGCGACAATGAGTCTCTAGGGTCCAGAAAGAGTAAGACCAGATATATAAACCCAGCAATTTATATCGAGACAATCGAAACTACTCATTCCGTTACGTCGTTACATACGGAGTCGTCTAGTGTAGAAGAGTGTACACCACACCCGCATAGCACTTATAGAAGCAGTTCTACACCATATTTGACGGGAAGAATTTCGAGCGCGTCGTCTTCTAGCGTTAAAAGGAAGTCATGTCGACTAGTAAGCTGTGAAGCGGAGGAAACTCCTCGAGATGAACGTACTTATAGAGAAGATGGAGCTGATACGTTCCGTTTGTCCGTTGCTTCCGTCTCAACTACAACTACTGCTAAAGAGGAACGTGAGCGCAATGAAAAGAAGAGGCAAGAGGCGTTTCAAGCTTGGGTGGCGAGTAAAGAGCAGGAGGTAAATTGATTTCAGCTTGATTACTTAGTTTAATGTTACCAAGTCCTATTATTACATTGCAATAATTCTATTTGATTCCTTTTGAATTTGTTTACATTGTTTACATTAATTATCAGAAACGAGAGAGAGCCCGACTAGAGAAAATGAAACATCAAGTAGTCCCAGCGACTTCACCAGAGCAACGCGAGGAGTCTTTTAGACGTTGGTTAGAACGCAAGCGCACTCAGAACGAGCAGCGTAAGGCGGACGTAATAATGCAAAACTACCGCAATAGTGAACGCCGAGAACAAGAGCGACTGAAGCGTCAACAAGATAAGAACGAGAAACTGGCGGAGTGGATACGGAAAAAAGAGGAAGAAATGAAATGTATGTTGCGTACTTTATATAAATACCTACTATTTCATGTTTAACCATTAAACATGGGACAAAATTCCACGGGGAAGATAGACACGGAGTAGTTGACAGCTTGATAGTCGTATTCCCATTTTTTTTTAATTATATAAATACCAGTTGGGGTAACGTGGTAGAGCTTAACTTCTCCCTAACTGTATTCACATTGGGATGTGACCGTATAACAATAGCGTTCAGTTAAACTGATGTGAATGTATGAAATATGAATGAATGAGTGTCGGTAATCATGTGTATGAAGGAAGAGTTTGTTTATAAGCGTTTACTCTATAGCCAGCTAAACCTAATTTGTATATCGTAGCAATGAAAACTAAAGCGGAACGTAGAGCAGCTCGCCTTGCCATAGAGGAGGAACGACGTCGTGTAAAAGGTGAACAAGCGTACAGAGACTGGCTTCGAACCAGCAAGAATAAACCATTACCTGTTCCACTTAACCAAGGAGTGCTCAGTACGTGTTCGTTATATTTTAATATTATATGTCAAACTCGTTGAGTTGAGTTGAGTTGATATTCGTCTTTAAAATTTTTAATACATTTTTAATAATATAGGTAGTGAATTGACATTAGACGCTATCGTAGCGCAGTGGGGTAGTGACGAACGCGATGCTATGGGTTAAGATCCGCTTGGGAGAATTATTTTAATACTCCCGCTCTGGTAAAGTACGGCGTTGAGCTTCGCAACTCTACACGCAATATCACTAGTTCAGATGGCAAGAGGAGGGCGGAGTGTCTTAACACTATATCCTACTTGCCTGCTCTGTTATGTAGGATAAAAAGTAAAAAATTAAAACATGTCTAATATATTTCTTTATCAATTCTAGGTATGCGTGGTTCGGTATCGCAGATGTATATAAATCCAATACCATGGCAGTCTCTTACGTAGTGGTCGTTCACTTTTGGGTATATCAATTTGTTATTTAACAAGAATTGTGTAGTGTCAGAGATTATACGTCTCCTGTAAACAATTTTGAAAAGATTTTGTAACATCTATTATGTAATTTAATTTATTTTTAGCATTATATTTTTTTTAAAATACGTCTTGTAGTATTTATTACTGGCAACGTTCAACGTTCATTAAATTTGTTTCTTAGTCACTAAATTTCTTTTGTTACTGTTAAATAAATTTATAGTTTTACGAAATTTTATTTTATTATAACGAATTATTTTGCCTTTTAGTTTACAAGGGATCTATCGTCTATTTTTTTGAGAATTCATTAATAATTATAACACCAATATATTGTGACATTTTTTTATTTTTAAGAGAAACATGCTAAATTCATAGTAATAATTTACTAAGTACTATAAAGGGTCCCTATACGTATACATTATATGATTAAAGTACACAAGCGTGTTTTAAATAAGACATTGTGTGTTATGTGTTATTATTTTTACAATATTTTGTAAAATAAACATTTCAATACAAAGTGTAAATTCAAAAGTCAAAAAGAAAGTCATGAATATACAATTTTTATAATATTCGGGGCCAACAATCCATCATATATCATATTTGCATTTTTTTGTAATAATAGAAGAAATAATGAACCGTGAGTCCATGACCTTAACATTCAAGAACTTCCCATTTCTCTTCACAGATTATCGTTACAGAGATGGCCTCAAATTGTAGTGAATTTTACAACTCTACAAATATTTTATATTGTTTGTGATATAGTAATGAAATACTTTTTTGGAAATAGAGATTATTTTACGATGTTATTTGTATGTCAGTAATATAGGATGTTTTTGGTTATAATTAGTAGGCTTCTTCTTCCTCTTTAAGACGTAATATGTCAGACTTGTTCATGAAATAGTAAGAAGGTTGGCGCCCCTTCAAATCTTTCAGAACTCTCTTGGCTCCGGCTTTGATTAAAAGACGACTTAAGGATTCCATCTTTTCTACTCCCATTGCATAATGTAAGGCTGTGCGTTCGAGCTGCAAATAACAATAAATAACGTGTTTTATTTGTAATGTAAGGATGGATGAAGCAGGATAATGTGTTTTTTATATTTTAATCAAATGCCTATAATTCATATAATTTTTACTAAAAATTACTTTTGATAAATTATATTAACTGGATAGTACAGGATGAGCATCTCTGAGCACAGCTGTACGATTGTACTGGTTCAAATTCACTGTTTCAGTCATAAGAATAGTGTTTTACTTTTGGTGGAACGATTAGACAAATAGCTACGCTATCTTTAAATATATTTATTCATTGCATAAAATGAACTCGGCATTATTGGTGGTAGGTTTGTAAAAAACATGTTATTGTTTTTACTGAAGTATATAAATGACAGTCTTACATTATCACCAAGACGTAACAACTCGGGGTGAGCATCCGCCAAGTACTCCACAACGTCCTCGTGTTGCGCCAGCACAGCCACGTGCAGTGCATTGCGGCCGAGACCGTTCTGAGCTCGCGCGAGAGTGCGCCCTCCCTCAGCTGATAACATTGCTTGCACGGTATCGAGATCACCACTTCTTATTGCTGCGTGTAGAGATTCTCTAGTTTCCTAGAATTTTTAATAAATATTTTGCAGTTTTACCGTTATATTTAATTTATAACGTGTCAAATTGAATTAGAACTCTATCGCGCTCAAAGCTCTCGCGGTTGATGTTTTTATATGAATACAACCGACTCTATAATGCATGCGAAACAGAGGCACAGTCAATGTTTGTCTAACCTCGAAAGCTGGTATAGATACAAGCAAGTTGTTCATTTCCTCATCTCCACGCTGGTTGATTACTTCCGTTATGAGAGTACCTTCTTCATCGACTACATCCAAGATATGATCGTATCCTTGAAGCAGCAGTTCCATTATTTTATCACTTTGCCCTGAAAAAACAAAATTACTTTTTATTTAAATGTACAATTTTAAATATTGTCAGATTAAATAATGTAATTAATCACCTCTTGCAGCTAAATGTAACACCCATCTATCAATTTCGGCGGTATTTTCAGGAACATTTGCTTGCATAGAGACATCGCGTGCGGTTCTATACAATTCATCCCGATACCCTAGACTTATATCCGATTCTTGTAATAATTGAAATAATGCATTGTTCGTGTGAGTACGAGCAGCTGCGAAGTGAAGCATCGACTGTCCATGTTCATCCTTGTTAAATAATATTTATTTTATGTAAGGCAAATATTTAAATTAAAATATAATTTAGCTGTCTATACTAACCCTATTAGCACTACTAATTGCATTTTCAGGTGCATCTGGACTGGTTTCAATATGTGGTTCAACAGTTATGACATCGATGGGTCTCGGACGTACAGCAGTTTTGGTTCGATCTACTGCATTGTATTCTGCGTTATCATTTATAATGTCGTTGGTTATGTCATCGTTTGGAAAATGTTCATTTTCTACTTCTGCTGTCTTCTTTGTAACTAGCACATTCGACTCCTGAAAGTATTCGAGCACTATGTATAAGACGTAACTTGAAACATGAATATTAGTCTTTGTTTTTACCCTTAGTTATATAAATAATACAAAGCTAATGCGCCTAGAAAGAATTTCTTAAACTTTCATAGTGTTTGCTTGCAAGAAATTATGCTTAGGTACCTGTGTTCCCGGTCGAGGCTTTTCATGTTCAGGAAAGTTGTGAAGGAAACTAGCAAGGAATGCTACAGGATCTTTTGGTTTAATATTTGCCACTTCGGTCAGACCTTTAATTAAAGGATCGCCGAGTGCTGCAAAAATATCGTTGTCTAGTTGATTAGTGGAATTATTATAACCATTTTCGTTATCCATTATGGTAAAAATTCGATAAAATTTTATTTAAAAGGTATTAAGCTTACACTTAGCGAGATATCTGCCTTCTTCGGTGTGGAAGTTGGGAATGTCCATGTGTCCATTAGAGCCATGGTTAATACCTACAAGAATAAATAATTCACTAAGACCTTCGATATAATAACACCACGTATAAAGAAACACATGTTTGTACACACAAGTAAGTTACGACGAACAGTGGCAAATAACACAAATAAGGCTTTTCATTGGCTCTCTGGGAATTGGCATTTGTGTTTTAATTGGTCATTTGTCAATGTTAAATTTAATGGTCAAGTTATTAGATATTTGCTATATTTAAAAAAACCTTATTTATGTATGACATAATACATAATGAGCATTTAAGTAGAAAGACAAAGGTGCTAGTGCTAAAATACGTGCTTTAGGGCTTAAGCGTTTTATCTTCTAAGTGTCAATGTGATTGCTTAGCGAACGCGGTACTTGTTGCGGTAGACATTTTCACACTTTCTCTAAGAACACGTAACATTTAGTACTGACCTAAACTTTGTTTATGTTTAGTATTAGATATGTAGTTATCCTTAGGTTTTCCTTACACTGCACGTTTGTCTTTCCATTTTTATTGATTTAAATATATATTATACTATGGTGCACGAAACTATATCTAAGTAAGTGTATAATGTAAATATTGAATTGAACTAATGTTTTTCTTGAATTCTATCTAATGAGCCGTGTATGTCAGCTAAACTGCTTCTCTTTTTTCTGAATATATTAGAAAGCATGTTTGCTATATGTGCAGAATCTTGCATTGATAAATCTCTTTCTAAATGCAACAAGTTAGATGTTGCAGTAGCAAAGTCATTAAAGCAATTTGTTTCTGTTATATTTAAGCATTGGTAGTTGCTAACTCTTGCAATATCTGAACTTAATGTTTCTCTATATTGCAATCCTCTCATGGCACATAAATGCTTCATGTTATCAGAATCTTTTGTCAAACCAGGAAAGTTTACTATAAGACTGAATCGAATGCCCGCCCCTAAAAACGTCGGCCTACACGACAAATGACCCAGTTTACGATCCCAAACAAAATCAAGTTTCTCATGTAAGTATCTCATAATATATGATAATTTGCTAAAAGTTAAGCCTATTTCGCCTGGTGTGTCTGGAGGTGTTGTAGTGAGTATACGTATGTGGTCGTGGACATTAATCCATATGGCTACAGTTTTATCGTCACTAACGAACACTCCGCGGCCATAAGGCCAATGTTTTCCATGTAGACGATTACTGTCATCAATTTCTTCACGTTCACAAAGTGGTATTAACAATCCTGCTGATGCTAAGATAGCAGATATTTCGGAAGGCTTTTCTAATATTTCGTTTAAAGTATAATATGTTCCACCTTTTTGATCTGATTCTGGACTAAGCTGCTCTATAATCCTTCCAAAATCTTCTCTCATTAAAATCGTTGTTACAATTCTTTCTATAGTTTCTAGCTTACCAATCTTGAGGTTAAGTGGTAGTTCAAATCCATCTAAGTTTCTAGAACATTCCATAGTGCCCGACAGTACAAACTCGTCACCTGGGTCGATATTTAACTCTACAAGCGGCTCTGAAGATTCCGGTGAAGGCATATTTTTAATAAAGTCAGAAGTAGGATGGTTTGGTAAATCAAAGCTAACATTTATATTGTGAAGATCCTTAATAAGAGGCGTTAAAAATTCAGTAAACACTTCATAAACATAATAATCCGGAGCTGTAACTCCACCTGGAAAGTCTTCTTCAACAGTTTGTAGAATATTTCTAGTGTCAGGCAGCTTTTTGACTGCTGGCCATATGACATCAAACAGATTATGGTCTAATTTTGTAATTCTGTATTTAACCAAATCAAATATTTGTTTTTTGAGAAACCTTCCTAGCACATGTGGTGGAGTAGCTTTGTTAGAAGAAGCAGACAATGGCGTTCTTGATGGTCTAGCAGATGCCAACAATCGGTAGCATCTTTCTAATGTGTCCAAAACTTCAGAAATTTCTAAACTACGTCGAGATGAGAAATGGTCATCTGGCACTAAATACATATAATTACAACAAATTAATGATAGGTGATAAAAGAAATGATTGTTAATATAACTTTTTATTAATTATATTAAATCGATGATCAAAGTTGTGAAATATTAAGTAAAAAAGCATTTAAAAATAAGCTAAGTCGAGCCGAGCTGAGTTCATATTTCCAGTAAATCCACTAAGATCATTTTCTTGAACAGTTCGTACTTTGTGTAGTTACACAATAGGATTAATACAGCCTATCTTACGTTTCTATTGTTTCATTTAAAAATGGTTTTACAAGCTAGAACACCTTTTGGTTCATAGTACTGCATAAAAATATAAAAAAAGACCTTAAATTACCTTTATCAGAAAACATTGTTTTGGCGGTTTCTTCACTAATTCCAAAATCTTTTAACAGTTGATTGAACGGAAACAAAGTAGGGTTTTTGTAATAATCTTCAGCACTACGGCCATTCTGAAAAAAAAAAAACTAATATTATACGCTATATATAGTTATATATCATTAAATATAAAAAAATATAAAACTATGACGCTATTAGTTATTCTTACTTGAGAAATATTTTAAAACTTTCAGGTTTTCGGTCTGGGTACAAAATAAAGCGGAGAGTTCACGTCATATAGAAAATGAGGGAGAACAAAAAATCAAATAGAGGTTAAATAAATAAAATTAAACTCCTTACGTCATCCAAATCTTTTGAATTTCCTCCCAACTGTTGTAAAACATTATAATAATGACCATTATCTGGTAACACGGCTGAATAGTGTAATGCTGTTCTGCCCTCGAAATCTACTGCTGACAAAGTTTCAGGAAATCTTTAAAGAATAAAATAATTACAATAAGATATTTGAGAATAGAGCTAGATAGAGCAAGAAAGAATAGAGCTATATGAGTTGTATTTGTAAGAATAGCCGTATCGTCTTTCTTTACCTTCCTCCTAAATATTTTATTATATTAGTTTTTCCAAATACAGTTGCAACATGCAAGGGAGTTGCTCCATTAGCTGAAATAGAATCTCGAGCTATTGCGAATTTTCTGCGATCTAAGGCGGCTTGTAAATCTCTTATATTACCTTCTTTTGCTGCTAAATGTACTTTATTTATTTTTTCCTAAAATATATTTACCAATATTAATTAATATGCTTTATAAAATATAGCATCGTTTATGTCTACTCCTATTTAAAACAAAAACGGAATGTGTAAAAATAGAAATACGTTCTAATTTCAAATATGTATACATGTGTGAATATTTTATATCAGACCAAAACTGATATTTTATCTCCTAGAATTAATAAATTTGAAAATAAATGCGTTGATTATTACCATATAGTTTGGAACATTGTTCAAAAACGCTTGCAATTCTGTATTCCTTGACTGTCGACCAATTAACCTAGAGCCTTCTCCATTCAAAACTAAAGTAGCTAACATTTCCATATTTGCTGTGTTTATTAAATCTGTGACCTCTGGATCTATTTCATTATCCTGTATAATTACAATAACAAATGAATAGCTCCAACTATATAATAAAAAATATTAGGCTATTGCGGACTAAATAACACATAACCTAATAAGCTGGCAAAGTAATCTAATCTGTGAAGGACAATGTGTGAGAGTTGTGTGCGTCTACTCTAAAACATCACAAATTATATTATTAATCTCATTTATTACCTTTACTCATGGAAGATTGCTTATCAATAATACTTACTACAATCAATATATCGTTGTTATAGCCATCTCTAATACTTGCGTCTTCTGTTTCTAATTCAGCTTCACTGCTTATGATACCCTCTATAGGATTTTCGTTAACATTTCTGCCGTTGTTCCCTTAATTAGCAAAAATAATCAAATATACTTTATTACTACTATCAGGGACCCCGTGTAATAATATAAATAATAATTATACATGTGTAGGACCAGAAGAGGTGTCACCCCTAATGGTATTGTCGTATCTTTGTTTAAATGTATCACTTGTGTATATGTCGTGTTCGTGAGGGCTTCCTTGAACTTGCACATCATCATCATCTTCAAGATTATTATTACCTTGATGTGAAGTAATTTGATCCTCTTCTATACTTTTTTCACATCCTGTCATTTCAGATTCATTTTCGTGATTATTATGATGACCATTACCTTCATCATTGTGGTCATTATTTATATCTTCTTGATTTTCTTTTATATCTTCTTGAGTTTCTGTTATATCTAAATGAGTTTCTCCTTTATCACTTTCAGAATGTGATACGACTTCTAAGCTATCAGGCGCAGTGTTTGCAGTGGCTTCATCTGCAGCATTGTCTCCCTCATTTACTTTTATTTCTTCATTTTTAATATTATCAACCTCAGTATTAGTGTCGTGATTTTCAATTTGCTCATAGTCGTTTTCTTCTTTGGAAGTAATGTCATCAACATTTTTTTTATTATTATCTGTTACAAGTACAGTATCTTCGTGCGTAGATGTTGGATTATGATCTTCTTTTATCTCTGTATTACTGATAATTGGCTCAGATTCAGTCTCTTCATCATTCTTACTATAATTTTCTGTTGCTATGTTCTCTGATTCATTTTCCTTGTCAATAGTACCATTAGTATGTTCATGGTTAAAGTTTTCTAATGTGTCTGTTGCTTCTTCTAAAGTTTCTGGATTTATGCAGTCTTCTTGCTCTTTAATAGAATTATCATCTATTTCAGATACCTTGTCCGTATTTTTTTCATCAGTAGCTTCGTCCATATCTGTCTTTTCTACGGATTCTGTAATGTTCTCTATTTCTGTAGTATCCTAAAATAAAAGAAAATATTCATGCAAATAATTGCTTTCAAAAAGCAACGCAAATTAATTGAACAATTGTAACATGCACAGCTCACCTTATTGAGTATATCATCTTCCTGAGGTATATTGTTGTTATTTGGTTTTTCACCATCATTTAAGTCTGGCAAGCCACTAATTAATTCATGTGTGCTACTATTTTTCATAGCGCTATTCTCATTTTCTATATTGTCTGATATCGTGGTTGTATTATTTTTAGATGATATATTTTCAGTTGATGCCTTTAAGTTTTTCTTTCTAGATTTTTTAAAATCTCCTATAAAATCAGTATCTAACATTTTCCAATCCCAAGAAGAAGGATAAGTACTAGAAGGCGTTCTAGGGGCATCAGGTAGGATTTTAAAAGCATTTTTATCAATGTCTTGTGGTCTGTTTATGTAATAAGCCGGTGTTTTATTTTTCTAGAAGAATAAAATCTATTAGAAAATCTATTAGAACATAGAATGTTTATAGTTATTAAAATGTACTTACATTATCCACTGCACCTTCATCGGCTCCAGAGCTAATGAGAGTGTTATAAGTATGCTGTTCATCTTTTACTATAGCGGCGAAGTGCAACGGTGTTCGTCCGTCGTTATCTACTTCACTTATACCTTGCGGGTATCTTTCTATGATATATTTTAAAATGCTGCCATGGCCTAGACCGGCGGCCTACGAGAACAACTAGTATTACTCGTTTTGACAATAAAATTATATTATATTAATTTTAAATAAATATTTACTGTTTTGTTTCGAATTTTGGTAAAATATAGGAAAAATGTGAAAGGGACATTACTTTGTGCATTGCCGTTAAGTTGTTTGCATCTCTGCTTGATAAGGCTTGTGGTGGCACAGGGTCTGCTGTCAACTTCATGAGTGTTTCTAAATTATTTTCTATCACCGCATTGTGAATATCTCGGATTGTGTTCTGAAAATTGAAGCTTGTTATGGGTAACATCACAAAAATGAGGAAAAGATTAACGTAACATACCGCCAACCATGTATTGTGACCTACATTTTATATAAAATGACTAACAATGTAAATATTGATTATTTTGTTATAATAACACTGCTATCTAAAAAGATATTGATTCATAAAAGAAAAGCAAAAATGGAAAATGTGTCTACTTTATACACTACATACGTACGAAAGTAATTTTGATTCGTTAATGTTAAAAAGCTTTTCTATATACAGGGTGGAATTGTCAGCGCCACTAAATGAAACCACAGTTTTAACTACTCTATAAAAGCCTAA
>FAPP01011400.1:0-14064 GCA_001485965.1 Heliconius ismenius | reverse complement strand
AATATTCCATTTCCTCGAGTAGGAATCGAATCCATAACTTATCGTGTTAAGCGTTGCACGCTCGTACCAATGCGCCACGACTGGCCTCAATATCAAGATACGTGCTTATGAGCTAAAATCAAATCTTATATAAAAACACCCAATAACACATAATATCCGGTATATCGTCGGTCTCGGAAACGGCTAACGAATTAATTTGCAGCCGCACGCGAACGGAACTTCGCCAATCTGTTTATACTTTATACTCGTGTTGAGCTGTTTTCAGACTTATTTACTCTACTTTTTTAATTAAAAAAAGTTTTGATTTTATTCACTATAAATAAGTTATTTAAAATATTTTTGTTTCGCTAGGGGAAATGTGACATTAGTCCTCTTATATTGGAATGGAAAAAAGATTCTTTTTTAAAATCTCTAATCTCATGTTGTCAAGTGTTGTATCAGAAACATTTGTAATTTTAGAAAATAGATAGAAGTAGATGGGTTCAAAACTGCATGAATAAACTATAAGATGTGTAGTACCTATACGTCGATGTATGTATACGTCGTGATATTGTAGAGACTTTTTCTGCTTCAAAAAATTTCGAGGATTCCTTTTTGATTATTCGCTTCGCTGTATCCCTCACAAATTAGGGTAGGTAGAGAGAATCTAGGAATTTAGTGTAAAAACACTCCTTTCTAATAAAATATTTTCCGCTTAATTCGAGGCATTGAATATTGAGTGGTGGAACTCAACACTGCTCTCTATATTGCTACCAGAGCGAGGAAATAAAAATATTAAATACTTCATTTCCTCGTGCAGGAATCGAAGCCACACCAATCGCATTGAAATAAATTATATTCTATTAAAATATTACACATCTGTACATTTCTAGAAACAAGCAACTTTTGTCAGAGGCTTTACAATTAAGAACGACACATCCTAACAAAGTTCCGGAGTCATAAGCCGCATAAAGGTCTTCCAACTTCGATCAAAGCACACAAAAGAAAGTTTAAATTGCGAATCTGTTACAAATTAGTCTCATATAGCGTTTAATAAAGGCAATAACGTACGTGTTATTCCCTCATATAAAGTTTGATTATGATCCTTTATATTGTCATAAAAAGCAGCTTTGCGCTTTTGTTAAAATAGCAGGGTAGTCATTGAAAATTTAGTGTTGAGACACTTCGTCTATTAGAGCTAGTGGGGAAATAAAAATAGATTTGTACGTGAACACTCGGTGGAACCGAATGGGAATCGGACCAACAGTAACATACAGACAGACTCTCTCCTACTAGGCCACAACGGATTTATTTAATTGTAGATACTTTTAAATATATTTCGTTGTATCGGCGCTCTTTATCTAAGACTAAGTCTGGTTAAGCAAAGTGCGGTGCTAGGTCCGTTATCTGTTTCAAAGTAAAGGTAAGATCTAAAACAAATGAAAATATTTTCTTCCGCTCCCCGAAAATATGAAGAATATAAAAAATCATATAGGTATTAATATTTTCCTTTTCCTTTTTAAAAATTATATACCATCTGGAAACTAACACTTGTATTCACAAATTATATGTATATAAATTTCTAAGGCAACCTACTTTTATTACACTTCAAAAGCTCTGTAATTTTTCCAAAGCCATTCCACAAGAACACTGAAGTACTCGTATAATAGTAATCTAAGAAATTCTTGGATAGTGCTTAATAAAGCATTAATTTAATGGTGCTCTTATAAAGTGCAGCTTACAAATAGGTTTATACACTAATTAATTGTACGATTCTTGTATACAAATGTATAAAAGTATAGGGAAAGTTTTAGTGTCAAGACGGCGGAACTTAACGCCGCTCATTATCATAGCAGACCGCCTCAATTATAAAAGTGAAAATTTTGTAAGTGAGATAAGGACGTTAGTTTTACAGTCAAAGAATATAAATATTACAAATATTATGTAAATTTTGGTTACAAAATAATAATAAATTTAAACGGGTGAAGCCGCGTGGTAGTTGCTAGTATATTATAATATGAAAAAGTACATTTCCAGCATGTTGAGCTACAAATGAAAATATTTCAAATTGCTGCTAAATTGATATGAGTGGGTTTCGGCCGCGCGGTCGTCGGTTTGCTGATGCCTTATGCCTCGTTACTCACTCACTTACTATCTACTTAAGTACATTTTACTTTATTTTTATCGGCGTTTTCTGATGTAAGTTTGTATATTTCAAGTAGTTTAGACGTGAGGTTGGGGATTTAAATCTAGGATTTCTTGTATCTCCTCAATTTAAAAGATAAAACATTCCGTTAACTTAACTTAACTTAACTCTTAACTACTTCGTTGCAATTACATACACAAATACCTACACTATATACTATTTATTCCCATAAACATTTTACATTAAAAAATATATATAATACATGTAATATTAATATGCAAAAGAATTATTTTAATACGACCCAAAAACTAGTATAGCGTTTGTCATAAAAATGTTTTTGCGGTGGTAGTTCCTTTAGCTGAGTAATTTCAGGCATATTGCGTGCTCTCACAGTGTACGGCGAGCTTTTATTAAACTTTTGCATAGTAATGTTTTGTATGTGTTTTTTATTATTCACCGGACGAAACTGAGCTTTTTCAATATGGACCAGTTATTTTAACTTTTGTTCGTTAATTTACTTTCTGTTGATGCATTTTTGGGGTTCCGTACCTTTTAAAGAAAAAAGGAATTATTTGTTGTTCGTCCGTTTGTCTGTCTGTCTCTGAAAACTATACAATTGTGATACTTCTAGCGACAATTTAATGTTGCATATACATTTAATAATATTTTTGTATTTGTTTTCATATATTACTATATAGGTAGGTACATATAATATTCTTAGAAATAAAAGACCAAAGATTCCGTTTAACATATTAAGACGTCTGGGTTGGCGTTTAAGGGGCCCTTGGGGCGCGCATAAAAAGTTAAGTCATCACTTTAAAAGATGCCAAGATTGTAACGGGTGTTTTTGTCATCGTCCCTTAATATAATATCAAACTTTTTTGTGCTAAAAATGTATTTTTTTTGTTTCTGCTTTCTATACTATTCTTGATATTAAATGATTTATACCAATTTTATGGTTGTAATCATGTAGAAATGATTCTCGAGACGCAAGACTTACGAAGTTCAGTGATTAGGCCTCTCACCAAGTCACGCTGGATGACAAAAGCGTAGGTCCTATCGTCGTAGAGATCCTTGGTAGAGATCTATGTCTAGCCGTGGACGTACTAAAGACTTATACGATGAATTATGTACTAATAGATCTTATACCTCACTGATTGACCAATTTAAAGAGTGATTTAAATATCCAACACAAAAAAATCTATTTAAAGTGGTAATTCCTGAGATAAACGCCTACAACACAACCTACAAACTCTTCATTTTAATCATATTTTTTATCATATTAGTATATATAAAAAAAACAATGAACTAAAGAGAGAGCCTCAGTTCCCATTTTAATCTTTATATAGTGAAAACAAAACGTAATGACATTTTGACCTAGAGAAAGAAAAAGGAAGCAATATCTTACTCTGGCAGTGCAGTGTTTGCACTTGCACAATAAACAGTGAAAGAAATTCATTCCGCCCGCAGCTGTTAGAACATACAAATAAAAGGAAAATTTCAACTTAACTTTTGAAATATTTATTAAAAAACTAAACTAAAATTTATTAAAAATTGAATTAAACTTGCTTTCCTTTGTATGAGTTACGATCGGGATATTTAATATAAATGCGAATAGTTCATTTTCTAATATATTTTTGTTTGTGAATACAATGAAATTGGTATCATCATTTGTTTTAGTTTGTGAGGATGGATGTTTGTTCCAAAAAAACTACTAAAAGGAATTAAGTCAAACGTTAATATAGTTTGAAAATCACAATAACACATAGCCTATAGTTTATATATAAAAATTGTATAATATAACATTAGGTTTAAACTGGTGAAGCCGCGTGTGGGCTGCTAGTATACCATAATAATATTACTTACACATTAAACTATGGGACAAGCCTTCTGCAAGACAAAATGCGATGTTGAGTTCCACCACTTGGTACACTATAGTCTTGTTACTAGGTTCTCTCTGCCTACCCTGTTATATGCGGGGGATTTATTTAAAAAAGAATGAATGGGCTTATATGGTCTATTTGCCATAATATGAAAGATATATAACTTGTGAAGTTTGCAAAAAGTACAAATGTTAATAGCAAAAGAACAAGGGCGAACTCGGTTGGCATTTGATAGTACTCGTAGTATTGATAATCCTGAAAAGGTCAGCTATTAAGCATGAGGACGCCCTTAGAGGTATGTCGTGACGACTGCATGTTTGGCGCACCATTTTCTCTACCCTCCATCTGACCTAACATGGATTATACTTAAGAAAAATACAATAATCTTCTTATATAAATTAATTCTCATATTATAACAATTGCAATTTCCTTTAAAATAATCATAAAAGTAGTTCAAATACAAGATATGAATTTTAAAATTACTTAATATAGTAACAGACATATTCCAACTGCGTGTACTGTATTTTATTGTTATAAGTATTTTTTTAGACTATTGAGCAGAATTGGACAATGCGCTCGAAATTGCAATTTTCAGTGAGCCCCTCTTAACGTAGAGTACCGTCAGCAAAAGCACAGTTTTAATTTATCATCTACAAGGTATCTATTCATGACTACAGTTTTATACATTTAATTGAAATGGTAGTTTATGTAGCTTTCTTTTAATTAACTTATAGTAATCATTATATTTCATTTATTATTATGAATTTTACTGATTTTCAGTAGTAATTTAATACTTCAACTTTGTTGAGAAATAGTTGGTAAGAATAATTTATCTTATTTTTATTTGGACTTGTTTTAATTATTTCTAAATTAGTGATTCAGTTATATATAAACATACTTACTTACTTACTTACATATATATAAACATCCTTGTTTCACAAAAATCCTGATCCTAAAAGTCCTGCCTAGATGTCTTGCTAGGTAATTAGCTATTTGGTCATTAGGCACTTTCGTTCCCCACTTTCCGCCGGTTTTGCGTTTTGAGTAGTAGAACTCAACGCCGCGCTTTGCCAGATTACCAGAACCAATATAAAATTGTTCATTCCTCTGAATTGGTAAATGAAATCCTCAACCAGTATAAGCTATTGTATTGCATCATTATAGAAATTGTCTAAATTACGCATTATTAAAACGTTCCGTATTGTACCCGAAAAACCTGAAATTATTTGTATTCATATAGAAATATTGATTATTTACAGAGATTATACAGAATATATAAATTTCAGCGAATCTTTCCAATTCGACATTGACAGAAAAATGTTATCATTAACAAAAGTAAAATGAACAATGTATTCTCTTCAAATACCTGTACATAGTCTAGAATGGAATCGTATTTTAATATCTTTCTAAATAATTGTACGTACTGTATGTAAATATTTATTTATTATATACTATAAACGATAACGAAGCCGTTGACGTAACTACCCATTTCAATTGTAAACACGAGGGTTGTGCGTTCAATTGCCACTCGGAGAAATAGATTATTGAATTTCTTTCGCTGTTATTTTACAACCACGGCTTTGAGTTTCACCATTGAACACGCTGTTTCGAAAATAAGCTAGTGCATGGGGAACAAAGTGTTAAGTTTACCTGCTTTTCGTTCATTAATTCGTATATTAGACATTTGCTTTAATGGGGACGTATCGTGGTATCATAATGCAAGTCAAATTGTGACAAAATTTTTTAACAAATCTCCGGGTCATTATATAACATAATTGTAATAAAATGAAATAAATGGACACATATTTTGCATATTTTTTTTTTTTAATATAAACATAATTTTTATAAAAGTATTTGAAATAAAATTTTAACCACTCACAAAACTGAACAATGCGCACAGAATTGCAATTCAAAGCGGCCATGCTCAACTCAACGACTCTAGTCTAGAGTCAGCAAAAAAGTGATTCCATTTTTTCTTTTAAACTGCCAGTAGAAAACTTGTTGCTAATTAGTGACTTTTCTATGTACATTTTATGAGATTTTGCATTTTTTGCTACTCTATGTTAAACATAAGATATAATAAATAATAATAATATTATATGTTTAGTTTGATTTTGCCATATTTATTACTTTTAACGTCTCTCGTACTTTGTAGGTTAAGCCTACAGAACGGACCACTGCGTATGTATGTACCAATCTGCTTACGATGTTAACCATTTTAAAAACTGCAGGCTGAGTGTTATAATGCATTAAAGTATTGTGACTTAAAAGAGAAGAAATAATTAAATGATAAATTATAATAATTTTAAATTTGCCGCAAATTCCAACGATAAAAATTATGTTATAATTAAGATTATACCATTAGATAACACTTTAGGTTTACGTATGTAAACCTTTGTTTACATACGTAAACCTAAAGTACACTTTAACTTCAAAAAATAAAGAATAATTTGATAAGCAAATTATAACCATACCACAATATACTTTTTATGCTGACGCCCCCCACAATTGATGCTAAGCGTCACGTCTGCGCGACCTCGTAACGTCTATTTCGCATGCTGCCCCTTTATTGTCTATTATCCTTGCGATTCTATTCTTTTATTACTTAATTGCTTAGTAAGTTTTTGTTGTAGTTGGACATGTTATATAATTTACTTAAAATATATTTTATATTTGTTTTTATGTTATATTTCCATCGTGGCGCAGTGCTATAGTGTTTGACTGTAAGGAACTTGTGGGTTCGATCCCCACGCTGACAATGAATTAATGACTATATTAATAAAAAATATTTTTAATCCTTCGCTCTGGTAAGTTAATATATTTTTTATTCAGTAGTATAAATTTATATTAGTTCAGCAAATTACATTAATGATATTATGTTTTTCTCGATAAAACTGAAGGTTATTTGAATTTATTGTTTAATCAACGTAAAAGCATATTACATACTTACTTAATATGAACTTACGATAAAGCCGACGTTAAGGTAGGGCGCAGTTGGTTAATTATAAAGTGATCATCGATAAACAAATAATTGATAAAAAGATATCTATAATTAAAACCTTTACTTTCGAATTCATTTAAAATATGTTCACGCTGTATCCCTCACACAGCAGAGTAGACTGAGGGAACCTAGTGTTAAGACACTCCGTTCACCACTTTCTGCCGAAAGCTCACTTTCTTGCTGGAACTTGTTTTGTTTAAGTTAAGTTAAGTTAACAAAAAAAAATCGTTTAAAAAAAATCTGAGTAAACTATTAATTGATTTCCAGGTTGACGGGGTATCTCTACACGGCGTTACTAACCATAGGGCGGTGGCGCTGCTACGCGATGCGAGGGGACCCGTTGTACGATTAAAGGCATTGAGGTATCTTTTTTGTTGTGTTTTTATTTGTTAGTTATTGAAAACAAAATCAGATCACGCTGTATCCCGTGTACAGTAGGCTAGGCAAAGGGAACCTGCTGTAAAGACACTTCGTTCCCCACTTTCCTTAGAATTTTTCGAGATTTTGCGTGTTGAGTGGCGCAATCAACGCCGGAGGAAAATTTCCTCCTGCCCTCGAGTGGGGATCGAACCCACAATCAGTCTTTGTGCCCCTGCGCCACAACCAGCCCTCAAATAAAAGAAAAATGTATTTTAGGTATCTTCGTGGAGCGGGGTTTGAAAGACTTCAAAAGGCGCTCGCAGCTCAAGATGGACGTCGATCTCCCATCGCGCCACCCAGTCCTTCTGTTACCTCCCTTGCCAAATATAGCTTTAGTGTTGTAAGTATTTGTGTTAATTAAAATTTAAAAAAAGAGCTTAAACTTTTATACTACGGATGACGGGTCGTGGCTGCAAGCTTAGGATATTTTCTTATTTTTGATTATTTTCTTTCCGCGTGAACAGTCCGTAAAAGTTAAAAGTTCCAACTATTATTTTACTTGGCGCTGAATAGCTGTTATAAAGTTTAATCAATATAATTATGAAATATAATTGTTACTCAGTGTACTCATATTTAGCATAACATAAATATAGTATCTCTTATAAAAATGAACAAGCAAGTTTTTATTACTTCTAGTACGATGAATCAACAGTAATAGAAGCTGAACCCGACTCGGAAATCGAACCCCACCTCCCCTCCCCTACATCTCCGTCTGACGAAGCAGAGATCGTTATAGGGAGGGACGACGATATATCAGAGCGCGAGACACGTCGCATACAGGACAAGTGGCGGGACATACTGCGTGACGAGCCTGACTGGCCGGGGCACCAGTTTCAATATGATGTTATTGTAAGTTATTTGTGTTCTAAAACGTCAACCCCACTCGGGAATCGAACCCCACCTTCTCTTCCGACGTCACCGTCTGACGATGTCTCTATATCTCTATATAGAAGGATTTTTTTTATAATTTTAAATAGGTACTCGTATTTATCCTAATATGATAAAATTCAAGAATTTATTTGAAGGCGCAAAACTCAGGATCTGTTCATTTGTCTGGGAAGGCCTATTTTACATCACGATAATTGTTTCGATTGAACCCACTGTACTTGCGGTCAGAGTTACCCTCGGGAACTTAAGTATAACGTGTCATGTGTCATACACAATTCTTAGTTATTCCTCCATTAAATCATCGGGGAGGCAAGTAGATAAATACTAATAGTAATAAAAATTTCTGATAAACACATTTACTTCAAAATTGGTTAATTTCCAGGTGGGCACAATAATGAAGAACAAAGAAAGTGGCTTAGGCATTTCCCTAGAAGGCACAGTACGTGTGGTCGCAGGAAAGGAGGTCCAGGCCCGACATTATATTAGAGCTATTGCACCAAACGGACCCATTGCTAAGCTGGGGCTGTATAGAGTGGGCGATGAATTGTTAGAAGTAAGTATATATGATCAAAATAATAAAAACCTAAGAAACTCTCATATAGTAGATCTATATAGATAAACTATCGTGGTGCAGCACACGTTTAAATAAATGTTAAAGTTTAATGTTTATTGTAATAAATAAATATATTATTTTGGTATAACTTAATTCCAGGTAAACGGCTGGCGAGTACTAGGAGCGCATCACGTGGAAGTAGTAACTCGACTGCGCGCCGTCAAGTCACCGGTACTTCTGGTGGTGGTGAGGAAGCGGAGTGAGCCGGAGCCACGTGGTGATAGTAATTTTTCTAGGGTAAGTTTGTAATAGTAGGAAATTAAATCGTCGGGACGTTTAAAGTTTTTAGCTTTATTAATTTTATGTTTCTTTTTAAAGGCATTAATGTGAACTTTAGGATCGCACGTCGATTCTCAGTCATTCATTAAGAGAAAAGGCATTTGTGACAAAAAAATACTTAGATTTTTGATATTATTAACTAAGAATATAACAACTACAATA
Organism: Heliconius ismenius; assembly: GCA_001485965.1. Classification (NCBI taxonomy): domain Eukaryota; kingdom Metazoa; phylum Arthropoda; class Insecta; order Lepidoptera; family Nymphalidae; genus Heliconius; species Heliconius ismenius. The sequence goes on along the minus strand of FAPP01011400.1, from coordinate 4,693 downwards.
ATCAATATAAATAATAAACTTTTACATTAATTATTTCCAGAACAGTATAGTGGGTGGTAGCTTACAAGATCTACTGGCACCGCCGCAAAGACTAATAAAGGCTAAGTCCGAAAGTTCAGTCGCATCTCTATGTAGCGCTACCACTGTGCTGTCTGCTGGGCATAATCATGATGGTAATATGTTATTATTATTGAAATATCTTATAAATTGTTATTTTATTGCTTGAGATTAGAAATGAAAAGAGAAATTGGTATAAAACAAATAAATTATTTTAATTCCCTCGCTCTGGTAATACAGTAAAAAAGGTGAATCGTTGAATGCCGCCTTAACGGTCGCCTATGCTAGATATCTGTGTACAGTATCCGCCTAAATTTATAAAAGTCAAAAAAATATTGAAAGCCAAAAGATACAAATAATTTTTGTATTTGTCCTAAAATTATCATTCCTTTACAGAATTCTGTACAGATGATTTAGAAAGAAACAGATCTAGGTCACTGGAGCCGTTGAGTGGTCTGGCGATGTGGAGTGATCAAGTCGAATATATTCAATTACAAAAGGAGGATAGAGGGCTGGGCTTCTCCATTTTGGATTATTTGGTTAGCATTTACTTTATTGTTAGTTTAGTTTAGTAAAAAATAGTTTATGCATAATATTTTTTAGGTGCATATTGTATCCTGCATAGTGCATATAGCAGTGTAGGCAGAGGGAACCTGGAAACCTATTGTTAAGATACTCAGTTTAAGACATTCCGTTTCTCACTTTCCGCAGATTTCTCGAGGCCGTATTTTGCTCGTTACTTGAATAAGGAAAATGTAAATATAAAATATTTCAACGCTTCGAGTGTCCTACGATAACTGAGCGGCCTTATTAGCAATCTACACTTGTCTTTTTTGTCTTAGAAAAAGTTTTACTATTCAATTACAATAGTTTTTGTTTCTCTGAATGTAAATGCGAATTTTAATTATACAGTGCCTATATTTATCTTATTGAAAGAAAAAATAACTCCAAGATTTTTATTTTCTCCCAGGATCCATCCGAACCCGGTAGCTCCGTCATAGTAGTGCGTTCCGTAGTGAGTGGCGGTGCGGCCGCGCTGGACGGACGACTCGCGCCCGGCGACCGGCTCGTGTCCGTCAACGGCATTGACGTGTCGCGGAGTCCGCTTGCGACGGCAGTTAGCGCTATAAAGAATGCTCCTAAAGGTAATGTATTGAATCTCCAGAATAGTTATGCTCTCCTGATACTTTTGTTTTGATTTTTATTTTTTCAATATGTATGGGAATCAAACCAACAACCACTACACTTACAGTCAGAGGTGGTCCCACTGTACCTCAAAATGTATATGTATATAATTTATACATTTGTATATAATATAAATAAGCTTTTACTGAATGTATTATATAACCAATCCAGTATGTACGTAAAAACGTTTTAAAACATTACTAAACAATATATCGTAAATAACACCTATCTATTTATTTATTTATTATATTTATTATATTTTAGTTTAATATTGTATTGTTAGCTATTAAATAGCTAGTTCAAGAAATAATTTTGTAACCAGTGTTGAATTGACTTTGCTACATAGAACAAGATTTTTGGTGATATAAAGTCGATATAATTGAATAAACAAAAAAAAATGCCTAAAATTCTACATAGGAAGATGGAATATAAAAACAACGCTTAATTATCCCGCACATAACACAGAGGCTAGATGCGTGAATTGAATTCAATTTCTTTATATTAAAATTATTTATATTGTTGGATTTCATTATCTTATCTCGATTAAAGTAAAGCAAGAAGAGTACAATTGGAGGTTGTATTTGTGTTTCCCACATTTAACGATACGACAGTGACTGTGCAAGGTTAGTTTGCTGTGTTGATGATGAAATAATTACATAACAGTGCATAAAGGAGAAATTGTAAGAAAATGCTATTTTCGTTTTACAAAAGTGCAAAATACGTCTCACAAATTCAATTCATGTACCAAATCAATATAATAATAGATAAGCTACAGTTTATCTTATAAATTTCCATAGTATCTAAAAAGGTCTATTTCTTTTCAGGTGTAGTAACAATAGGGGTCGCGAAGCCTCTCCCTTGCAGCACAGTGGTCGGTGGTGAACGAGCAAATGGTCATAGCATGCAAAGTAGCCAGGTCAGTACATTAGGTTATATTATACAAAATATATAGGTCTGTTAAAAAGTTAATTGTGTACGGAAATCGTTTATCGAAGTAATTAAATATGAATTTAAATACAATTAGTAGCTTTGAAGATGGACAGTGAAAATTTATTACTAAATCATATTAAAATTTATTTCCTTTTTTGGAAAAGTTAATTGGTTATTTATAACTTGGCACGTTTTGACAAACTGCGAAATAATCATGCCTAATCTAGGTCGTATTTATAAGTCGATCTCAAGTATGAGATGTCGATTTCATTCATAAATAACATATCTATGAATGAAAACGGCATCTTAAAATCGATCTCAGACTTCAAAGCGATTTCTAAATAAGGGTCATAATTCTGTATATTAAAATAAGCTAGTCACTATGTGACTTAAAAATTTACAAATATTCGTTATTTTATTGTAATGAACACTTATATATTCGTATGTACAGCGTGTCAAAATGTTAATCTGGTCTTGTTAAGTAAGAATTTCACTTTTCGACAATTTATAACTTCGACTCAATTAAAACCGGATGACAAATGCTTAAACCAACCACAATTTTTAAATATTATTTTATATAATTTATATAAAAACTCATATTTAACGCGTATTTATTTACCAATATGATTATTTTAATTTAATAAGTGTTGTGTGATTGTACACTGAGGGGAAACGTAAAGTAAGTTCATTTGTTCTTACGCTTTTTACTTCCGCTTAGAGCAGTATTTATTTAGAACAACATTTTGATATTATCTTATATTCTCAAATAATATATTTTTTGTACAGTAAAGGGAATTACCGCTCTAAGAATTTAGCTTAAATTACTTTAAAAAGTTTTTTTATTTAATAGTTTCCCTTTAGTGTGCAATGAAGTTAGCATGCTTTAGTAGAATAAGGGTTGTTAATATAATTTTTTTTTCATAAATAGCGTAATAATTTCCATACCAAGCAGTCCAAATTGTAAAATACTTACATAAGCACATAGAGTACATACTCTATGTTAGAGTAGAATATTAAATATATTTATCAATTTAACATTTATTTTTGAAATTTTATCCTTTGTTTTAACTTATTTTTTTATTGTTATTTCAGAGATTGGAGTACTTCACAAAGATTCTTCGCCTCATAATGTCTCTACATCGCGACATAATGGAACTACAGTTACAATGTCAAGATGTGATCGACTCTCCGTTCCGCGTCCCGCCCAAAATAAAAGCGGAAATTATTATGAAATGACAGGAGAAACAAGAGAAATATATGAAATGTATTGTTGACATTGAAATTTTAGAAATTAGTGATAAGCCATGAGTTGTTATAAGCAAGTCGCAAGTTCTGTTCCCATACAATGCAAATATTTTGTTAACGTTAAATCACAAAGCATTTAATGTTTTTTATTTTGCAGTGGTAGCAATAGTTGAAGTTAATAATAGGATCTTATAAACAAACATGTTTGTAGAATATTAAGTAAAAAGTATGAAAAAACACAAAATATATGAAAAAAAAAACTTTGATACGTAGTATACTATATAAATATTATATAGATATGTATAAATAATATACAACATAAAGAGCTCATTTTAGAGATAATTATATTTACAAGATTTTATTTGACTTGCCGTGTTAGTTTGTAAACTCAATTATACCCACTTGCTAGTGTCTGATTGGGCTGAAGTTTGGATGAGGATGTCAGTTCTTATGACAATGACATTACATATAATCAATATTGTCGTTAATCCAAAATGGCCGCACTAACAAAATGGCGGATTACAAATGTTTGCTACCTAATATGTAGCCTACATGCGTGGGTTGACCCATCAAATAAGTATTGGTACCAAATGAAAGGCCTTGATTTGTAAAATATAATACATCACAAAAAACATTTAGAGAACTTGTTATTAAACTGACTCCTCCTTGAGACATTGCTCCTGCTTTGCGGGAAAAAGCGTGAAGTTTAGCGTGACGTTAAGCGTTTTTAAATAGCTTCACGGTTTTCCCGTTGAATTGAATATAATCACAAATAATTAAATATTTGATTTATTTTCCATTGGATTAGCAAAATAAATCACGCTCTCAAAATTAGCGTGCTAATTTTATATATTTATTATATTATATTAAATCAAATGTTATTAATAAGGCTTAATAGATGTCCTGCCAAAGTATCTCAATTATAAATTAAGTATAATAATACATATATTTATGTAATATAATTAATTGGTTGTGTATTGAAACTTAGCAATCGGTGTGTAGTCAATTTTTAAATGTGATAACTTAGATTGATGTTATTTATGACGTTTATTAAAAATAGAACATATTATATGAAAAATTATTAAGGTTAAGCAACGCTTTTTTTGGTCATATATAGATGGAATACATACATTATTTTTAAAGAAATTTGATAATAAGTATCATAATTTTGATTATACAGGGTGGAAGAGGCAGCGCTTCTTTTACTAAAACTGCATATAGGGTAAAATATTTCAAACCCAATATTAAAAAAAATATCAAGGTACCTCAACGGTTT
>FAPP01011352.1:6740-17387 GCA_001485965.1 Heliconius ismenius | reverse complement strand
CCTGATCTCAGTATTGAAAATAATTCACTTAAGCTAAATATATATAAATAAATTAATACAAACAGTACCAGAGGTCAGTCGTGGGGCTGAAGCGTGCAACTGTAAATGCGACACGTAAGGGTTTTGGTTTACACTCTAGGAAGTGAAATATTTAATTAAATATTTCATTTCATCGCTCTGGTTACGAGGCAAAGCGCGGCGTTGAGCTCCGCCGCACAATACGCGTACCTCCAGAAATCGGTGGAATGTGGTAAACGAAAGTGTCTTAGGCCTAGGTTCCCACTGCCTACTCTGCTATGTCAGGATCCAGCGTACGGTTAAAAACATATTACATACACTTACGAACTTTTAGCTCACGTGCTTAGAAGCCTAAATATATCCAATTCCAAAAGTACCCTATGACATACATACACGGCAAACTAATAACCTTCTTTTTTCGAAATCGGTTAAAAAATTCCACCCGCAATCTTAATGCCCATACAAGGCAAACTTTCCTCATTTGTCGCTATTCAGTTTTTATGGCGTGATAACTTTCACCAATATTGAATTCGATGTTACTGATATTATAACGATAAGGAGATATGGAGTTACGTGACCTTATTTGGTAATATTCTTTTGGTAGAGTATTTATTTTGGTATTGATTTTTTGATTGTTTTTTTTATTCACGCTGTATCACGTATATCGCAGGGTAGGCAGAGAGAGCTTAGTTCCTTAACTCCTGTCCGAATTTGAGATAATATATGTTGACTGACGAAACTCAACGTCACACTCTGTCCTACCTTTGCAGATAAACGAACATGACTTATGAATCATTCTTACAAATGAGCAGGATAGGAACTTGGTGTTTAGATACTCCATTCTCAGTCAAAAAATATAATACAATAATTTCCTCAAGTCGAAATAGAAGCAATGCCCACCTGGTTTACATTCAGATACCATCCCATTGAATCACAATGGCCTCTTTACATAATATAGATAATAAAAATTTAAAAAGCAAAGCAAAGATAATGGAATGTGGGCGAAAATATGAACGTAAAATAACACTTTCTTCTTAATATCTGTAAAAGAGTGGGCGGGCTTCGGGCGGACCCTCTAACATTTTATTGAAATATGTATTTGAACTAATCTTCTCGAATTGAATTCAGGCAATGCGGCCTCAACGGCTTTTGTTACTGAATAAATTACTTTTATTTCTTTACTCTGGCAGCACTGCGTCACTAAACACTCAATGTCTCAAAAATTGGTGGAAATTGGGGAGCAGAGTGTCTTAAAATTGGGTTTTTTTGTGTATTCGCTGTAAGTGTAAGTGTGTCATTGGATATGGCTATTCAACACACGTTTCAATAATTGGGTGGTGCGTGAGGAACTGAGTAGAACACCCTTAGTATCATCCACACACAATAGAAAGAACTTTATTTTAACACTTTCCGTCAAATCCTTGAGGCATTGTGTGTTGAGTAGCGAAACTCAACGCTGCGTTTTGCCTCGTTACCACAGTGAGGAAATAAAAATATCAATTATTTAATTTCCTCAAAATATCGAACCCACAACCTGTCACATATACAGTCACACGCCCCTGTGCCTACTATAATATCATATTATAACCAAAAATAAATATTTTAATAAATAAATAATATGTACAAATGTACTCATGTCTTTAAAATATCGATATGAAGGCAGTAATGAGGTCTACTGAAGAACATTTCGACCTACTTACTCAGGTGTGACTCATAAATAATATAGAATTGTTATATTAAAATTTATTCAATATTTTGATGTATTATATTTTTTACTTCGAGATCAGTAATGGCGCAGGGGTACAAACGTGTGACTTTAAACGACACATATTGGGGGTTCGATTTCCACTAGAAAAGTTGAAATATTTAATATTCCCGTTGTTCTGGTAACGATACAAAACATAGCATTTCTCCAGAATTTACCGAAACATGGAAAATATCTTATCGAAAACTTCTATCTAAACACTAGGTTCCAAGGTTCCCTCTGCTAACCCTGCTATGTGCATAGAGGAGGAAGCTAAAATTAAATAAAAAAAATACAAATAAGTATGCCACCACCTTTAAATTATCGATAAGAAGACGGTAATGACGTCTACGAAAGTATATTTTGACCTATATTCTCAGGTGTAAATCAGAACCTATTCAATCTCTCGCGTGTATAATGAGATACGCTTTTGATTCACTATAGGTATATAGGCTTTATGTTTATTGAGGCCGCCCTAGTATAGCGGCATATAGTTTGACTGAAAACTTAATGATTCTGGGTTCGATTCCCACTCGCGAGAATGGTTTAGTTTTGTTTTTCGCTCTTCTACCAAATGAAAGCGCGGCGTTATTAGTATCACGTTGTATCCTGCATTTAAATTAGTGTTAAGACATTTCCGTTTGCCGTCAAATTCTTGAAGCATTGCGTGTTGATTTCGTCTCGTTCACTCTTCGAAGTTCGCACTCTCTTCTCTTCGTTACCAGAGCCAGAAAATGAAAATATTTAATATTGCATTCCCCAAGTGAAAATCGAAGTCACAACCCTCGCGTTTGCAATCAGCACCTGTCCCCTGAGCTACGACAGTCGCTAATACGTGTATAATAAAAAAACGAGTATGAAAATAACATAATAGCGTTGACCAAAATTTATTCACACGGAAAATGTTTTGAAGATCAAAATTTACGCCCCAAATAAATGTACATATTTCGCGGTTTTGCGGATAACCGGCAACGGATGAGAAGAATTTATTGTAAATTAATGGACGAATGGTTAAAAATGTATATCTGTGAAACATTTTCATGTTAAGATTTGCGGTGAGCGGAGTGTTTTGGCACTAGACTTCTACTCCTGAAGCGAACAAAAATTGTAATATCACGGCGTTGAGTTGCGTCAGACTAGTTGACTAGGTTCATTTCTATGTACGAGATACAGCGTGAAACCGAAAAAAATAATACTATAAATTACAAATTTAACCAAATAAATTAATATATCTTTAAATTAAAGCACGCTGCTATCTCTAATTATACAACTTCAAAGCAACCATATTGCTTACATGAGTACCTAATTAACGTGTTCGAAGGTTTTTAGTGACATAAATATAAATAAAAAGTATAAGTATGAAATTTGAAAATATTTTACACTAGCTGTCCGCGTATATCTTTGGCCGTGCTTTTCCAGTACAATATTTTCTCGTGGTAGGTAGGTTACTTTCACCTATAATTTCAAACAAATAAAATTTCTAATTATATAATATTTTTACTTCTTCTTTTTTGTACTTAACGGGGCAGAAAACTCAGTACACAATGCCTTTAAAATTCGATGGATAGCGGAGAGCGGAGAGCGGACAAATGTACTGGTGATGGTTGTGGGTTAAATTTATCCATGCCCATTTTTTTGGTGATAAAGAAAAATATTAAATATCTATATCTCCTTGAAAGAACAGAGTGGATTTTTTCACTGCAGTACATATACATTTTTTTTCAGCTCCACGCTATTTTCTGCACATAGAAGGGTAGGCAGTAGCAACCTGGGAATCTAGTGCTAAGGCTCTCCTCTGCTTTCTCGAGATTCTCTACTACATATGCGTGATGTATCACGCATATTTTAGGCTTATGCTGGTGTGAACCAGAAAAATATGATAAAAATATCAAGTTAAATTTTAAAAAACCATGCCATTATTAATTTATATATTTATCTTTATTAGTCCAAATTATCGATACGCAAAATGACTTTACTTTTTTAATATAACTAGTATAGGTACATACATACATAAGTATAATATGCCAAAAAATCTCAAAAAAAACTTTTGTTCTAGCATCGTGACACGCAAGAAACCCTAGCAGTTCTGGACCGCCTGGACCTGGATACTGAGAAACCTTCGGATGAGGAGGTGGCCCGCAAGTTTGGCTTCGAAGAGGACTATTACAAGGGAACAGTGTCGTGGTGGCAGCAGTTGAAACCTCAAATGTGGTCGTTGTTTGACGAGCCCTATAGTTCTAACGCTGCTAAGGTATAATTTTGACATTACTGAATGGTTTTTTCTATACTTTCTCTTCTCTTTTCTCTATAACGCATATAGCAGAATAGGCAAAGGGAACCAGTGGTAAACCATTCCGTTTCCCACAATCCACCCAATTTTCAAGTATCGAATTGAATTTGAATTTCAAATCAACGCTGCGCTTCCTCTTCTTACTAGAGAGAAAAACTAAAAGCATTTCTCCTGGTGGAAGTGGAACCCACCACCGCCGTGTTTACAGTCAAGTAGTTTCCCAATACGCCACGACGTATTTATATCTTTCATACGTCACTAAAATAAGTTGGGTGGCTCCAATATCAGCTGTCAGCTCGAAAATTAAAATTGCATTGCAACATCTGATGTGGGATGATAATTACTGTGTCTGTGGGAACGTGAAATTAAAATATAATACTGAATGGTTTCGATTTGTACCAATAAATTGTATAAATAAGTTAAAGTTATTATAAAACCGTAATTGCATCGTTGCATCGCCGTTTACAAATTCCACACTGATAAATTTATACGAATAAAATGCGTATTTTCCAAATCAGCTTTGGGAAATGCCGCCTGGAAATATCCGAAATAATGATAATGGTTTTAAATTAACAGGAAATTGGTTTTTTGAACTATTTTCTTATACTGAAAAGAACAAATTGATCATTAATTATGATTTAAAACGACGTTCAAGTTAATAGTTTATTAATGAAAAGAAAGAAATAAACTTGTCACTTTACTATACTTAACTAACTTAAAATAACTAAGACTTATGTATGACACTTGTCTCGTTTTAGTTATCCCGTACTTGAGATACCGTGGCTTAAACTATTAACGTAATGTAATAAAGCCCTTTCTCAATAAATGGACTATCCAACATAAAATATAATTTTCAATTAGAATCAGTAGTTTCTTACATAAACGCGCTCAGCCAAACAAAAACTTTTAAACTTAATAATAAGTTTAGAAGTATAGATATAGTCTTACAATATCGATACTATTAAAATATTGAAGATCTTCCATTTATATGACCTAGTTGGGAACTAAAACTAGCTAACAATATCTATTCTGAACTGTATATGTTAGGAGTTGAATAAAATAGACGAAGCTAGTCATAATTTGAAGACATAAAAAATATTTTAGAGGTATTCTTGGTAAAAGCAAATAAATAAAAACGTGATTGTGAGCTCCCGTTCAAGAGAATGAATTATTTTTATTTCGTCGATCTAGTAACAAGACAGAGAGTGGTAAAGAGTTCTTTCACTCTCAACTCATAATTTCTTATACAATTGGGCGGAAAAGTGGGGAACGGGATCTCTTAACACTAAGTTTCTCTCTACGCTGCTATATGAATAATGCAATGTAAAGCTAAAATAAATGTAATCCCTCCGTTTTCTGCTTACCTTTCACAATAAGTATATGCTAAACAACAATCTATACGACTTTAAATTCATAAACTTTCAATTACTTTCAAAGAAAAAATATTACGACTTTGATATAAAGTGTTTATCGTGAAATTTCTAGGACACTTTTTCATGTAAATGTATGCAAATCGGTTTAATTTAACCCGGCTATAGTTCCTTTGTTGTGATACTGAAACTAACTTGGGCTCGGACGCTTGTCGTCTAACAATGGCTTCCTTTTGGCAAATTCTATTAGTCAAGTGCTTGTATGGGAGAGGCTTAATGTTTATAGGGAACTGTAATTATTATAAATTAAGGTCTTATATGTTAGATAATATAACTTAATTAATTTATTCGGTTCGATTCCTATATAGAGTTTTTTTTATTAAAGATATTTCCGTTTAACTAGTCAATTAGATATTATAAAGCCACATTAAAAAAGAGGGAGTTGCCTATAACATAAAATCTTGCCAAAAATAGTGAAACTGCTGAAAGTATACCCACTTACGAGCCTTGCATAATGTGTAACATGCACAAAATTATATAAAAGTGAAACCCTTTTCATTAATAACTTTATATAGTTCATGATAAAAAAAATAATGAATTATGATTAATTTCCTTTTTTCTTCCAGATCATCGGTGTGATATCAGTGTTTTTTATTTGCGTGTCCATCATATCGTTCTGTCTGAAAACCCACCCGGACATGAGAGTGCCCGTGATCAGGAACTATACAGTGACGACGGCAAACCAGACACAAAGTTGGGCGTTGGACAAAGTGCAAACAAACGCTCATATAGCATTTTTCTATATAGAATGTGTGTGCAACGCGTGGTTCACCCTAGAAATACTTGTTAGATTTATATCTTCCCCAAACAAATGTGAATTTGTCAAATCTTCCGTCAACATCATCGATTACATCGCTACAATGAGCTTCTATATAGACTTGATTCTCCAAAAATACGCGTCTCACGTAGAAAACGCGGACATCCTGGAATTCTTCTCCATAATCAGGATCATGAGATTATTCAAATTGACCAGGCACTCGTCTGGTCTCAAAATCCTCATACAGACATTTAGAGCATCTGCAAAGGAATTGACGCTCTTGGTGTTTTTCTTAGTTCTCGGAATAGTTATATTTGCCAGCCTTGTGTATTATGCGGAGAGAATACAGACGAATCCTCATAATGACTTCAATAGCATACCTCTCGGGCTGTGGTGGGCGCTGGTGACGATGACCACTGTGGGTTACGGAGATATGGCTCCGAAGACTTACGTTGGTATGTTCGTTGGTGCACTTTGCGCGTTGGCTGGTGTAAGTATCTTTTAATATAAAAAAATATTTATTTATCTAGCAATGTAAATCATTTTGCGAATCATTTCACTAAATTACAAAACCACCACAAAATCCTTGTTTAAATAGCTTAATTATAGTTTATTTATTTTCACAGCGCATTCAAATAACAAATAATAATGTTATATTAAAATTAATTTATATTTGTGTTTTTCCAATACAGGTATTAACGATAGCTTTACCAGTACCAGTCATAGTGTCGAACTTCGCCATGTATTATTCTCACACGCAAGCGCGTGCTAAACTACCTAAGAAGAGACGAAGAGTAATTAATGTAGAACCAACAAGACCGCCTATGCGTAAGTCCTTAACAGTGTATATACTTTTTAACTTTGCCACAGGTAATCAAAAGATATTTAAGCACTTTCCGCCTTATTTCTCCAGATATTGAAAGGAAAATGACTGAAAATTACATTTTTTGTCCTAGGTGCACCAGGAGTGCCTGGTGGTCCCGTGGGTCCACTAGCACCAGGCATGGGCCCACAAGCTGTTAATAGAAGAATGAATGCCATTAAAACAAATCATCCTAAAGATATGATAGGACCTAACATGGGTAAGGATGTAGACAACACAATAATTTTTATTTAATATTATGATAATAATATTCAATTATTGCAATAAATTAAATGAAAAATAATAAAATATTAACAAAATTTTAAATGTCTAAATTTAAATAAAATAAACTTAAATAACCAATATTATTAAATATTTAGAATTGGCACCTATTGGCAGAACAGATTCACTCAATTTCAATTATTACAGAACAATACTCAACTGAATCACCAACGAAGTTAACAAAACTAATTTGAATATGTAATTATATATTAGAATTTACTAGAAAATTTTCAATAAAATATTAATTTTCAATTGACAATAAATATCAAAGATCCTTCTATGTAATTATTTTTTTTAGTATATTTTACAAAGTAATAACCAAAATAATTTTATTGAAAATATTCAATCTGTATAGAACTAACATAGATATCACGGTATTAAACTAAATTATAGAAGAAAGAAGGAACTTTATTAGTAACAACAATAATTGATGATTTTTAACGTAATTGATCATTCATTTTAGTCAATTCTTTAGTCGTTTAAATAAAAATAAGGATAACCATTGCTTTATCTATTCCATATAAAAAGACTTTTGATATAATTAAATTTATATTGACTTTGAGTAAAAATAGGTGAGACCGTTTCGACCTGACCTTGAAACGTTAACGGTGTATTGTTTGGCTTTGCCACGATATTATTAAAGCGAATGATATTTTCTTTTATATTTTAACTTGATTGTAACTAATTTCCTAAATGTATATTTTATCAGATATAGCTACAAATTACACGATATAAACTAAAGAAAATTCATTCTTTTGTTATCTTACCTTAGAACGACTAAAAATATTCGTTTTTATAACAAAGAATAGTTAATTCATTAGACGTAACGTTACTAGTCACTAATAATATTCCTTCAATTGTATAATAATCAACCCCCACACTACTAACAGCTTACGCGGTGTAATCCTCCACAGATGGTGATCGTAGCGAGCTTGAGGCTATGATCCAAACAACACCAAACAACTGTAAAAGAAAAAATTTAAATATGCTTTAAAAAAAGCGTACACTGGCTGGCTCCGGAAACTGGCTTTATATAACGCCCGCACAGAACGGAATTAGCTTTTGGGAATGTTAATATATATAACACATTAAATAATAACACAATTGCACCAGATCTTCAAGCACCATGGATTCATAGGTCCCATTGAGGATTGATGAGAGCGGAAGGTGAAAATTATTTAGGGTCCATTTATCGGTTAATAAGCCATCAATATTATTACGCAATGTATAAGGTTGTGCAATAAAATTTAAATTCTGTTATCGTGCAATAAAATTGCGCAATAATATTAGGCTAGTAAAGACCGTTTTAGTTTAGTTAGTTAGCTGCTTTGCTGCCTGTCTCTTGTTGTAGACTGTAGTTAAAAGTAGATAATCTGTAGTGAATGATTCATAACACAAATCACACATTAAAACATAAATAAACTTTAAATACACAAAAAAATATATATTACAATGTTTTTTTTTATAATTCTAGTTTTAGTTGTTTTAGATGTAGAATGTAGATGTTATGGTAATATAAATATTGTATCACATACTTTCAGGCAATCATCTCCAAAAAACGACTATTTGTAACTCCACCACTCAGGCAACCCCGGCACTACTCAACACGGCGGTACAAGTTTAAAACTAGATGGACACGGTACTTACTATAAGAACTGTTTTAATAATCTCAATTTAAAAATTAAAATTTGAACTCACATCGTTTACAACAAGAATAAATGAAAAAATTTAATGGTAATTGGATCGACAGTCATACAATTAATTAATGATAAAATTTTAAATATTTTAGATACAGTTCATAAAGTGAGTACTTAATGTGACATAACTCATAAAACATTGAAAAGCAAATACTAACATACTGTAAATGATGAATGCTATTGCGTTTTCAATTATTCGAAAATATATATTTATTTATCTAAAGGTCCCTTTGTTTCTCATTTTCGAGGATCTTAATTTCGTTAATGGTACTGAAATATTTTTTCTCTTTGATAATCTTGTTATACAAAGCTAAATGAAATATTTAAATAAGATTTCAAATTGTAAGAACAGAAAATATTACTTAATTTTTTTATAAGTCGTGTTGTAGTGGCAGTGTCTGATTTTAAGTTCGATGACTATAAGCCTGATGTCTGTAAGTTCAATCCTAACTCGGGGAATTGTATTTTAATTTATTTTATTTTTCCGCTCTGGTACATAAATCATGACATCGGGTTCCACTATTTAAAGCTCATTGTCATGAAAATTGTATGGAAAGTGGGAAACAGCTAAGGAAAAGGAACCTTAATATTAGATTCCATCTGTACATCCTCCTAGACAAAAAAATAAATATTTTAGTTACCTACTTTAAATTTTCATACTTCTTACACGCAATTCGGAATTTTTGAATACGCGATAGTTTTCATTAAAATGTTGAACACTTACAGCTACTTGTTCGTTAATGGCTACATTATTTTTGTATTATACATACTCGTACATGTGCATTTTGTTCTCGCTGCTGAGTGGAAGTGTCAACGTTTTGTCTTTGTGTTGTCTTGGTAATGGGTACGGTGTAAAAAAACATAATACTTTTTTACATGTTTTAGTGCAAAACTGTTGATGAAAATATTTTTTCCGAATATTTAATGAAATGTTGTATACAAAATGTTTGCATGTGGTCTTTATAAATGTTATTTGATATGAAAATTTGATACTAATTGTCTTTTCCGTGGCTTAATATTGGATTGTATCTAATTTATTTATTTTCTACAGTCGCAAGCTTAATGCCGGGAATGGATTTGACTGTAGCCACACGCCTCTCCCCGAGTCCCCGTGATATGAGTCCCGCCCTAGCAATTGCCCTACCGATGATGAAGTCAGTCAACATAGTCCCGGCACAGTGTTTCGACAATATGGCATATACGGAAAAACCAGATGATAATAAGGAAGAAAGTGAATCCAGCCGACAAGATTCCGTAGAAAGCGATAGCACTGTTAAAGCAAATAACTATAATAGTAAACAATTCATAGACAAGCTTGAAGAAAAGACGGACGCCAGAACGCCGTTGCTCAGAGATCATAAAAACGAATCTCTAGATGAAACTAAGTTACGAGACACTAAAGTAGAGAAACGGAAATCCTCAGCTTCCACATAGCGAGTAAAATATTTAAATATATATTTCAGATCGTCACGTTCCACCGAAAAATGTGCATTTTCTGTTTTACATATTTAACATCATACATAATAGTACTAGTTTTTTTTGCTGAAGTTACTAAGATTATTTAAGT
>FAPP01011345.1:7215-29580 GCA_001485965.1 Heliconius ismenius | reverse complement strand
ATAAATTCATGGTTCACTGTGATTGCTCCGCCGGTTTGACGTTCATATTGGATGGTTACTGTTTGTGCTTGTTCCGTCACTGTCACTTGTGGCAACTCACCTTTTACTTGCCAGCCAACTTCTGTTCTAGGCGTCAAATCAAATCGATCGCCTACATTACCGACATCCGTGAATCGCTCACTCGTATTCTTAGTCGGATCACCAATAAATTCATGGTTCACTGTGATTGCTCCGCCGGTTTGACGTTCATATTGGATGGTTACTGTTTGTGCTTGTTCTGTCACTGTCACTTGTGGCAATTCACCTTTTACTCGCCACCCGGCTTCTATTCTAGGTTTCAAGTCAAATCGATCGCCCACATAACCAACATCTGTGATTCGCTCACTGCTATTCATAGTCGGATCACCGATAAATTCATGGTTCACTGTGATTACTCCGCCTACCGTTGGATTCTTTGTATAGACAAATTCAACAAGTCTTTCCGAACCAGCTACCATCTGACCGGAAGCACTTACGCTTCCAGGTGATAATCTGCTATAGGTATATCCCGGAATGGCTGGAGGTGTATATGCATAGTTTTGACCAACCTCCATTTGTTCAACCAGCTGCTCTTGGAGATCATTTCCTGCCTCATCGATATATCTCACTCTAATTGAATTTTTTGTTCGCAGTGACAATGTGCCTAAATTAAGATTAGTAAGTGTGATGCCCCCTACATTCATCGGACTTTGTCCAGGAGAATTAGAATTTGGTGTTTCACTCGCCCATGTATCTAAATAAAGCGAACTCAAGTTAAGATTGATTGAGTTAGTATGACCATTTATATCACTCACCTGAGTCCTAGTAACTGTCACATCAACTTTTGTAAAATTTCCCGTAGTCGAGCCAACGACTCTACTAATGGTCACTCCCGAAGGAAGATTTGACGCGGTCACCTCACCTATGCTAAAATCACCTGTCAGATTTGGTGCCTTTCCATAACGCATCTCTTTATAAAAATAATTGGGTACAAACACATTTCCACTCTTACCTCCCGTCAGTGTTGGAATCCAGTCACCTCGGTCTGCCACTAAGGCGTAGGTAGGAATATCAATCGAAAAACTCACACTATCCCCCATATCCACCCCCAAAGAACCATCTACTTGTGGTGTAGCCTTGATTTGTTGAGAGATTGCGTTTTCTCCTTCGTCATACAACCATGCTCGCAAGGTCTTTCCTTGATGGTTTTCATTGAGCATCTCAGGATTAAAAATAGGATTAAGAACAGCATAAACACTCACTGGAAAATGCAAGAGCAACAAGATGACGCTAAATATGCTCATAAGTTTGATTTTATTCATTGAATCACTCCGTATTCTTTATTTTTCAAAAGATATTTGACCTTTCATTAGGGGCTTGCCACTGACATTATTACTCTTTGAAATTGCTTTTTGTTTGATTGAATCAAATGCCTCTTTGACGGCTGGCTGACGATTGATTCCTTTATTCTGTTCAGCAATTTGTGGATTACTTTCAGATTTCCTATTATCTACCTGATATCTTGCGGCTTCACCTAATTGATTCGTCGCACGGTTTTCACGTAATGACTGTGACGGTGGCTCATGAATATCCTCTTTTACATGAAGTGTTTCATGGGTATTGAACGAATTCGTCCGACTTGAACGATTCGATTCATTTTGTGTTTTATTTTCTGTCTCTTGACCATAGACCCATGCATATGGACTTTTTTCCATTGACTTCGTTTCATTACTAGCGAGTTTTATTCCATCTTCTTTTGATCCAGCACTTTCTATTGAAGAATTATCATGGGCAGGTGCACGATCATCCTTATCCACTTTTTCATAGACTTTATCAAAATCCTTATCTACCTCTAAAGAATTTTTTTCGATTGTTTCTTTTTGTGTCGTGGTTTCTAATGTTTGATTTTCTTTTTTATAAAACTTTCTTTGTAGTGCATGCAGTCCTTTACTCAAGGCAGTCACACCAAAGGAAACCGCAAGTGCCATTGCAATAACTGAAGTTGCTTTGTACATAAATAAAGGAGTTGAAGTGGCCGCCGCAAAGATATATGGTGCTACTACTGGTGTCAGTGCAATACCAATTCCTGCTACAGCTAAGCCAACACCAATGATGATCGCAAAAGATTTCCAATTTCTTTTAAAATAGCCCTTTACAGATTTGTCTTTTTCTGGATTTTCAAAACCAACTTTTTCTGATGCGTGATCTTGTTTTTTTGTTTTTGCTGTTTCTTTCTCATGAGCAGCAGTTTCTCTTTGAATTGATTTTTCTTTTGGATCAATCACTCGATCTTTTAAGTTTCTCTGTCGATTTCGTTCTGCTTGGCGGTAGTTTTGTATTCTAGAACGAAGTTTACGAATATAGTTGATGAGTTTTGGCCCATAAAAGGCAGCCAAAACCGTACCGTAAATGAACAGAGTTAGTGGTAGCCCATACATAGCAAAGTAGATTGGAACGATACCTAAAATGCCAGTTACCCACATGCTGATCAATGGCCAAGATGCTAATGGTAGTAAGTTCAACAAAATTCTTCCGATTTGAATGGCTCGGCTTTTTTTTGTGTGGATTTTCTTTTTTTGTGTATGCGGTCCTGACTCTGGCAATTCTATATCGTCATCCATAAAATCGGTTTCTGTAGTTTTATCCGTTTTTTCTGAAGCATTCTCATTTAAACCAAGAGTACTACTACTAGCGTCTATTCCAAGTTTATCTAAAGGATCAGTTATGTTTTCCGACTGTTTTTTATCCATTCCTCGAGTGGCTATGCTCGCTTCATCCAGTTTCGTTGGTTTCGGTTCCCCACCTTCACTCATCTGATTTCTCATTTGGCTGTTTTGAGTGTCTGAGGAAGATTCCTCTACTGATGCGTGGGAACTATCTGTTTGAGTATTTGTCTGGGTATTTGTTTCAGATGGTACTTTTTCTTCTGGATTAAATTTGAGTTTATCAGCTAATAATTCACGGATTTTTTTCGTATTACCAGCAGCGATATCTGTTATATCTGTTTGATCAGCAGAGTGAACAGTAGGTTGGTTGCTTGTTTCTTTTCTACGATCTAGCTGATCGGCTATAACCGTTTCTTCCGATTTTGGGCCATCACTACTTGTTCCAGCAGGATTTTCAAATTGGTTTTGGCGTTGACGAAATCTTTCATTAGCCAAGCCATTTTGTTTTTGCTGGAATGTTTCGTTAGAGTCACTAGCTTCAGTTTCTCTCCCGGTTCTAGACTCGTACTGTCTTCGCATCGCTTCAACTCGACCCGTGGATTCTGGAACTGGTCGCTCATCACGAAGGACATTCGCCTTTTCGAACCGTTCTCTCGCTGCTCTCACTCGTCCCGTGGATTCTGGAGCTGGTCGCTCATTAGGATGATCGTTCGCTTTTTCAAACTGATCGCTCGCTGCCTTCACTCGTCCCGTGGATTCTGGAGCTGGTCGCTCATTAGGATGATCGTTCGCTTTTTCGAACCGTTCTCTCGCTGCTCTCACTCGTCCCGTGGATTCTGGAACTGGTCGCTCATCACGAAGGACATTCGCTTTTTCGAACCGTTCTCTCGCTACTCTCACTCGTCCCGTGGATTCTGATGCAAGGTGTTTATCACTTTTTACACTGGAATTTTCGAATCGAGTGCGACGGTTTTGAAATTCTTCGTTCGTCATGTCGTTTTGATTCGATTTTGTTTCGTTTGCAGATGCTGAATCATTCGTATGAACTGCACTTCCGTTTCCTTTACGTACGATTTCGCTACTGCCATGCAGGGTGGTAGCTCTTTGATAAGAAGTTCCTTGATGTTCACTTTCTCCACGACCCTTTTTCTTGGAAAACGCTGGTTCATTGCTAAAGGCGTTCGGATTTTCAAACTGATCTCTCACTGCTTTCACTTGACCCGTGGATTCTGGAGCAAGGCGGTCGTTAGAAAACTCATTTGCTTTTTCAAACCGGTCTCTCGCTGCTCTCACTTGACCCGTGGATTCTGGAACTGGTCGCTCATCACGAAGAACATTCGCTTTTTCGAACCATTCTCTCGCTGCTCTCACTCGTCCCGTGGATTCTGGAGCTGGTCGCTCATTAGGATGATCGTTCGCTTTTTCAAACTGATCTCTCGCTGCCTTCACTCGTCCCGTGGATTCTGGAGCTGGTCGCTCATCACGAAGGACATTCGCTTTTTCGAACCGTTCTCTCGCTGCTCTCACTCGTCCCGTGGATTCTGGAGCTGGTCGCTTATCACGAAGGACATTCGCTTTTTCGAACCGTTCTCTCGCTGCTCTC
The DNA here is from genome assembly GCA_001485965.1 of Heliconius ismenius. Lineage (NCBI taxonomy): Eukaryota > Metazoa > Arthropoda > Insecta > Lepidoptera > Nymphalidae > Heliconius > Heliconius ismenius. The sequence continues at coordinate 25,293 of FAPP01011345.1, read as the reverse complement.
ACTTGACCCGTGGATTCTGGAACTGGGCGGTCGTTGGAAAACTCATTCGCTTTTTCAAACCGTTCTCTCGCTGCTCTCACTTGACCCGTGGGTTCTGGAATTGATCGTTCATTGCTAAAGGCGTTCGGATTTTCAAACTGATCTCTCACTGCTTTCACTCGACCCGTGGATTCTGATGCAAGGTGGTTATCACTTTTTACACTGGAATTTTCGAATCGAGTGCGACGGTTTTGAAATTCTTCGTTCGTCATGTCGTTTTGATTCGATTTTGTTTCATTTGCAGATGCTGAATCATTCGTATGAACTGCACTTCCGGTTCCTTTACGTACGATTTCGCTACTGCCATGCAGGGTGGTAGCTCTTTGATAAGAAGTTCCTTGATGTTCATTCTCTCCACGACTCTTTTTCTTGGAAAACGATGGTTCATTGCTTGTACTAGTCTGATTTTCAAATCGAGCAAAAAGGTTTTGAAATTCTTCGTCTGCCCTCCCAGTTTGATTCAGTTCTACATTGTTTGTCCTTAATGAGTCATTGTTATCTATCCTACTAGTTTGACCTTCATGTACTAGCTCACTACTTCGTTGCTGCCTAGGTGGATTTTGATAAGCAACTGTCTGATAATTATCCGGTTCGCTTTGGGTTGTTCTCTCTATGACTGGTGGTTCATTACTTGGTCCAGGCATATTGCCAAATCGGTCTCGATATCTTTGAAATTCTTCGTTCGCCCTACCAGTTTGACTCCATTCTGCATTGTTTGTCCTCAATGAATCATTGTTATCTATCCTACTAGCTTGACCTTCTTGCACTAGCTCACTACTTCGTTGCTGCCTAGGTGGATTTTGATAAGTAGCTGTCTGATAATTATCCGGTTCGCTTTGGGTTGTTCTCTTTATGACTGGTGGTTCGTTACTTGGTCCAGGCATATTGCCAAACCGGTCTCGTCGTCTTTGAAGTTCTTCGTTCGTCATGCCGGTTTGATCCGGCTCTGCTTTATTTGTGGGTGATGATTCATTCGTATAGACTGTACGTTCGTATCCTCTACGCACAAACTCGCTAGTACCTTTTAATGGAGGAGATTTTTGATAAGATGATGTTCCTTCATTTCTTTGGTTCTGTCGATCTGTCGGTTGATTTTGCCTATTTTGAACATTCGGTGAATCATTCGTTTGCGAGGTTCTCCATCTAGACGACTTTCGACTTTCTAATGGTGAATGATCATTTGTTGAATGATTCAGACCTTCATAGTATTGGCGCAATCGGTTGACTGTCCCTGATGGTACTTCAGCTGAATGGGGTTCTTTATTATAAGAACGTTCTTTTTCAAATCGTTCTTTTAAATCACTCACTTTAGGTCTTTGGTGCTGTTCTTCTTTTGTAGATTGATTCGTAGTATGGGCCAAATTTACGTACGTCGCGACATTCTCTTTTATCTGCTCATTGGATAAAGCTTCTTGCTTTCCGTTGTCTCTTTTATTGAGTGTTGCTTGTTCTGCAAATCTTTTTTCCTGTTCCGCCACTAATTTAGGACTTACCAATTCATCAGATGCTTGTAATGATGTGTTCGACGTAAAAGTAGGTGGCACTTCTTTTGAACTTGTTTCTCGCTCACGTATATTTTCTTTTAAGACCATCATCCGCGATTTATATATGGAGAATCTCAGCGCATTATAGTCTGATGGATCAATGCCTTGGATCATTCTTTCAAATGATTTTTTTAAATCATTTGTCTTTTCTTCATTCACTTCTTTTCGTGAAGAAATCAAGTCTAGAACGAAGTGGAATTCTTCTCTCAAAGTTTCAGAGTTGCTATCCAATATTGCTTTTGCTTGAAACTCATTGAATATTTTTTCTTCATGAGGTTTTACTGATTTTATTGAAATATCTTTGTTCAGATATTCTTTAAGATAGTCTTCATATTTTTTATAAAACATCGGTCTCCTCCATTCAATGAAGAATTTTTTAAGAGTCGATTAACCATTTAAGCGATGTTCAAGCAACTGTTCTAATGATGTATTTTCTTCCCTATATACACCTGTTTGAGTTAATCGCACTGCTTGATGTGGTTTTTCGTAATTATTTACCCATAAAAACATTCCTGGGAGGGAATTCATGCGATACCCAAATTCTGTTTCTTCTAATGTGATTTCAAATTTTTTTACTGCTGAATTTTCATCGGTGACTGACAGTTCTAACACACATGACGTCTCAGAAATATCTTCAGAAATGACTCGATAGTAAAAAGTTCGACTTATTTCGTCTCCGTCATCCACTTTTCGTTGAACAAATGTATCTTCTGTGAAATCAATCAACACTTGACTATTCATCGTTGTACCTGTCCAACTACCTTGAAGTAACACGTCATTCCATTTCTGACTAATCATCTCGTTCACTTCATCACCACCAGAATCCATCATTTCTTTTGCTTTCTCCATCAATTCAACACTTGGATAGAAATAGGTAATGTCCCCCTCATTGTCTTTATAAAAGAAGATCGTTTCCCCTAGCCTGGTCATCAGCTCAAAAGTAACTTCCTTCTCGTCTTTGTCGGTCAACACAAGTTTTGTATCCACCAAGCGATAATTACCGGTTGAGAGCCAATCAGTACTCTGATAGGTCCCATCATTTTTTAATTCTAAGACCATGCCATCCGCTCGATCAGAGTACCAAATCCCTCTATAGACTAAGGCTTCGTTTTTTTCCACTAAATTTAGGTCCTCTTTTTTTTGCTCATTTACAGACAAGGGTTCACTATTTGTAGTAGATCCTGCGTTTTCATCCGTATTGCGATGAAAAAATAGCGAGTAAAAAATAAAACTGAACATTGCGATGAAAATACCGACAGCTATAAACACGATTCTTTTACCTTCTTTTGACTCAACTATATTTTTTATTTGTTTCATTGTTCATCCTTTTCTTTCTTTATTGAAGAATACCGTAACCTGAAATACTTGGATCATTGACGAAATAGGTCCTTCTAGCTACTTTGTTGGCAGTATTCCCTTCGATGGTCTGAATGATATTTCCATCTGAAAACTCTACGATTCCCACATGATCTTTTCCTGTACCACCTCCATTCCAATCAAAGAAAATCAAATCACCTGGTTGTGGATGATAGTTCTCTGAAGCTTTCTTATAGTTTCCCTTTTCTGTTAACCAGTTGATCATTTCTAAACAGTTAGCAGACTTGATTATTTTTTCTTGATTGAGATAACCTACTTGATCTGCTACCCAGCTTACAAAGATCGCACACCATTCTACTCTTCCTTCAAATCCATACCATTGCCAGTACTTCTCACCTTGAATCGTGCCAATCTCGTTGATTGCGGCCTCAAGGAAATCTGAGTTTTCGAGCCATAGATAGTTAGTTACTATAGGTACATAGAACATATTTCCGTAAGCATATCGCCATGAAAATCCATGTGCTAAAGCTACTGGATGGGTATAACGAACGGTTTGTCTATTGCTTTTTTCTCTTGCATATAACTCTGCATGAAAGAAGCTATATTGCTTATTGGTATTTGCTAACCAATTTAAAAAGTCTTCTCCGTAGTTATAGGCTTGAAGTGCCGCACGGTCATCCAGATGTAATTCTCTCGCTTTACTTAATAATTGCGCAAAATAGTGGGTGCCTCGATCAATTGATAGTTCTGGATCATCGATCGTATTAGGAGACAAACCTTGTGACTCACTGGCCTGCATGATGTCAGGGAATCTTTCTGCATCACCACCTGATTCTACTTGGATGATTGCCAAGATCATGTTGACATACTCTGGAATCCCATACTTTTCACAGGCTTCTCGAACAAGATGTTCCCATTGTAAAATCATTTGTCCAGGATTTTTAAGACTTCCTGAGATCGATCTTGAAGAATTATGTGTAAACCCTTCTATCTCAGATGGATATTGAAATTCCAGATCAAAAATATAAGCAGATGGATAAATGTGTCTGTTTGGCCAGAATGTTCGACGTTCAATGACTTCAACCTTCAAATTCCCGGTCGTTTCTCCAACTAGGGTATCGGCATCTACCCATTCTCCATTTCTCACTCGGACATTTTTTAATGGAGACAAAACAACTCTTTTACTCAAAGAAGTATTGATAGTTACATAATCATTCCCAGCAGCATGAACTCTTCCTGATCCAGAATTATCGATCCCGTAGACAGGGGTACCAGGCTGAGCCAACAGCTCAATGTGGTTATGTCTATTTCTGTCATCTGATCCACGATAGCCATATTTTTGAACAACGATGGCATCTTGATTCATACCAAAAGGACTTTGCAAAAACAATTTATTTTCAAATCGGTCCAATTCCTGAATTGGTCCGAATTTATCTAGTTCTTCCTCCGACATCGTGTCTGAATTTTCATCAATGAATTGACTGATTGTTTTGATTTCAATATTGATCAATGCCACTTTTATCGTGCGATGGGTTGGACGATCTTCTTCATTATGAGGGGGAACGTGTCGGTCCCCAGTCGGGCCTTCATTCGTTTGATTTGCTTCAGATTCTCCTTCCAGCTCCTCTGGGTCTTCTTCAGGCTCGTGATCTTCATTTAGATCATCAATTTCTTCTAGTTCCTTGTCTCCTTCTATATCAGCAGGCTTTTCTTCTGGTTCCACATTTTCTTCTAAATCATCAGATTCTTCTGGTTCTTCTTCTAGTTCTTCTTCTAGTTCTTCTTCTAGTTCCTCATCTCCTCATCTTCTTCTGAATCATCAGGGTCTTCTTCTGGTTGCTCATCTTCTTCTGAATCATCAGGGTCTTCCGATTCATCCTCTTCTGGATTAGGCTCATCAGGATAAATGATTGGTACTTCTCTTGTTTCGATTTCTGTCGTGTAATTAAAGGTATACCCATGGATTCCTTCTACTTCTCCACGAACTCTAGTTGCACCAAAGATATTGCTACTCGCTGAAATACGTTTACTGATGTTATAATCTTCATATTTTGCATTCAGGTAATAGAGGTACGTATCTGCATCAGAGCTATAGATAAAATTGTTATCTGGTCTTGCAACACCATTTACAACAAAATAAACTTCTTCAATTTCAGAATTTTCTGAAAAATCTTCAAAAACCCGTTGTACTTCTTTGTTCTTTCTGGCATCCAAAAGTGTGATATGCTCATATGCCTCTGCTAATGCCATATCTTCCGTTTTTATAGTAAATATACTAGCGATAAAATTAAAGATGGCGATAATAACGACGATAACGACGATGACGACCGCCAAGATCATCATTACTTTGACAGACAACAACATGAGGATTAGTTTGAGAATAATAAATAAGACTAAAAGCACTCCAAGAATATTTAATTCGCCATCTTTGTTCCTGCCAACTGTGTCTATGGCTGTTTGTGCCAGATTTTTTTTCAGTTTGGGTTTGAATTTTTTTTTCGATGGAATTTTTGTTTGCTTTTTTAATCGTTTGATTTTGTTGGAGTTACTTAATACTTGATGTTTACGTTCAAGTTTGTCTTTGATGCCGAATAGTTTCTCTTCAAGCTTCTTAGTTCTGGTCTGTTTAGTCGCAGTAAGTGTATTCTTTATTCCAGCTAGATTGAGAATATTTTTGTCAAGCTTTTCTTGTTTCTTATGATAAAATTTTTTTGATCCTAGTTTTTGTTTATTGATTTTATCAGTAGAAAGCTGACTTCGCTGATTCGTCCCTATATTATTGGATGAAGTTTGTCTCTTTTTTATTCCTAAAAGCGCATGATCGATTTCTTTAGGTGAGCGATGTTTATTCTTTATGAAATAGGCCTTTTCTCTAGTGGTACTATGTTTTTTATTTCTGTTTATTTTGTTTAACTTTTTTTTATTTGTCATAAGATAGCGCTTTTTAAAACCACTGTCGTTTGTTTTTGTGCTTGTTACGCCTTTACTTAATGGATCTTTTCTTGACTGGCTCTTCACCATATGTTGTTTGAAATCAACGATATTTCTGTTTTTCAGCTGTAAGTTGTCTCTTTTTTTTCTTGCTAATTGTTGTTGACGTTTTTTTAATCGGAGGCGCTTCTTCAATGCTTTCTTTTTTTGCTCTTTCGTACTGACACGGTTCAATTTGATTGATAACAAATCTTGCGGCTTGTTGTTTTCTTGTTTATTCCCGTCATATGTTTCACTCATAATCTTGCTTTGTCTTTACCTCTTCACCAGGTTTAGTTGTCATAATTTGATAGAGACTTGTTTCTTTAGGAAGTCGGTCTTCAAATGGGATGATCGTGTCCCCAAACACCATCAATCCAGTACCTTCACTTCCATTCAATACATACTTTTCCTGCTCTTCCGATATATCGAATAAACGAGTCAACTCTGAGCGGTCAGATTTTGCTTGATTGAACATAACAACGAAGTCACTATTTGAAAGCATTCTTCTAGCTAGATCCGAAAGCAATAACGTCTCTACATTTTGGGTGATCCCCGTCGGTATAGCGCCCCACTTTCTTGCCCTACTCCACAATTCAAAGAAATAATTTTCTGAGTATTCATTTGTAAAGAGTAACTGTAATTCATCAATATATAACCATGTACGAATTCCTGATTCTCGATTCAACGTGATTCGGTTCCAAATTTGATCTAACACAACTAACATTCCAAACGGCTTGAGTTGTTTTCCTAAATCTTTGATGTCAAAAATAATCAAACGTTTATTCAGATCCACATTTGTTTTTTTAGAAAATAGTGCTAGACTACCTTCTGTGTAAAGTTCTAATTCAATCGCCAATTGCTTTGCTTCTTCTTCTGGCTGTACATTTAGCGCCATATAAAACTCTTTTAATGTCGGTAACTGCGTCTGTTCTTGGTAAATTTTTCGGCATACTCGGTCGATGATTGTTTTTTGTTGGGAAGATAATCCTAAAATACCTCCAGTGATCAGCTCACAGAGTGAAATCAAAAACTGGGTTTTTAAAGCGATTGGGTCTGCATCATCGCCATAGTTACTATTGATATCCATTGGATTGATGCAGGTGTTTGAATTACCAGCCAATCGAACCATTTGGCCATCAAATTCTGAACAAATATGCTGATATTCTGATTCAGGATCAATGACGATCACTTCATCTTCAGCGTTTCTTAATAAAACATTGACAATTTCCCGTTTGACAGAAAAACTCTTACCTGATCCTGGTGTACCTAAGACAAACCCATTGGGCGCCATTAGTTTTTTCCGATCAAGAATCGTCAGATTTTTTGTCACAGAATTGATCCCATAATAATTTCCATTCTCATGGAGCATTTCAGCGATCGAAAATGGCATCAACGCCGAAACTGCAGAAGTTGCCAATAAGCGATTTAAAGGAATATGATTTTTTCCTATTGGTAACACTGTATTTAAAGCAAACTTCTGTAAATAGGCTAATCCAATGATCGTACAGCCAAATCTTCGGCCTACCGACTTGATTTTACTTGCAATTTTATTTAACTTTTCCTGATTATCTGCATAGAAATTGATCAATACGGTCACTTCAAATAGTTTCTGACTTTTGCTTTGTAATGAATCTAAAAGCTCTTTTGCTTCATCCATGGAATAAGATAAGTCATACGGTAGCATGTCATAATCGTACCCACTATTTAAGGCTTTTCGCTGTTCATCCACTTTTTGCTGATCCATATACGCCATTTTAGTCTTTACTAAGTCGAAACTGTTTGCCATTGGTATTGGTTTGCAACTAACCGTAAGAGTGATTTCTTCATCGATTTCCATAAGGCCTGTCAAACATTCATCTGATAGTTCAGCCGGATAGCCATCCAAATAGAGCGTCTGATTTAGTTTGTCGTCCACCTTGATCAAGCGCTTATCAGATTTAAGCTCGATTCGCTTTGGTAGCAATTCGTGATTCTCATTGTTTAATATTTGACCAATCAATTTTTTGCGTTCTTCTCCTTTTAAAATATGGATCGTCGAGCCAATTTTTCGAGCGAATAGATCCACTTGATCGGCAACCAAGAATAACTCTCTTTCAGCAAATGACTGATTCTCGTGTTTTTGAGTAAAGGTGATAAAAATTTTCTTTTCAAACGCATTTTTCTTTTCGTTGATCTTCAACTTTAAATAGTCATTCATTTCTTGGCGGTATTTATCATCATATCGTTCATTTTTTTCTTTAAAAAGCACATGGTTCAATTCTTCAACTGTTTTTTTCTTTTTTACTAACGTGACTTTGTAATCTATGGAAGCATCTAAAGAATTTAGAAACTCACAATATTTAATGAATATCTGCATACGTTGTTCTTCGGAACAAAGCTGATAACTGATATCGTCAATATTGATCGTTAGAGAGTATTCTTTCTCAGCAATTAAACAAATACCGTTATCGTAGATTTCTTCAAAAAGTAAAAAAGATTTTTTTTCTTCTTGCGTATTTTTCTTATTCTTGTTTTGTCTGAAGTTCACCTTCATTAAATTGGGGCCGATCAGATTCTTCATACACAACTACTCCTTGATCAAAATGGTAAATAAAATAGTATTTCAAATAACGTTCAAAAGGCAGTCCCTCTTTTTTTAGCCACCCAAAGGCGACGATTGGCATTGAAACGAGAATCATCAGCCAACTGATCACGTCCATGGAGTAACCAAAAAAGCGAACAAAGACAAAACTGATCACGATATTAATCAGTACCGCGACGGAAAGAAACCCTAGTTGTCTGACACTCATACCTGCTACGATCCGCTCTTTATATTCACGTACATCTTTATGGACTTTGACTTCAATTGCCATTACTTTTATTCCTTTCTATGAGGCGGATACAATCATTTTCGCCCATCCTTTTGTCTTATTTATTGCAAACATCAAAGCAATCATGTAAATCGTCAAACCAAAAATCAGCGACCACATGCCACTCCTATGACTATTTAAGAAATTCACAAAAATCAAAGGATAAATGGTCAATACTAATGCGATCATTACAGCATGTAAGGAGGAAGCTGCAAAATTCTTGAAAAATCCTTTTGCCATCGATGAAAATTCTTGGTGGGGTAATGCCGCCATCGAAATAGGAGCAATCGCACTAAATATATATAATTCAAAAAATCTTATATAGACAATGACATTGATAAAGACCCCTACCACTAAAGAAACTAAAAATAGAACAACAAAAATCATTAATACGACCATTACTTCCCACCACGAAAGACTTCTTACTGCTGAATCGACTACATTGCGATAAGAACTTAAAAAATCATCTCTATTTAGGGCCATTATTTGCCCTGCTAACATCGCCCCTAATGCGACAATGGCATCGAGAATCACTTGGATTCTTAAGATGACAATATAACAAATAATAAATTTTACAAATGCTTTCATGATCATTTCAAATCCCAAAGTTGGAGCACCACCTGCATTCTCAACTTTTAAAGAAATTTTTTGAAATTCAAATAAGATGAATATCGCTAGTATTGAAAATGCAACTGGAGCTATAATCGTTTGTTGGATGATTCCTGCTACTCGATAGGCATCTGCCATGTAATCTTGCAAACCACGGCTTAAGGTTTCTGCAATATTGTCCCCATTTAAATATTCCATCATTCGATCAAATAGCATCATTATCGCTGAGCGCACTGATTAACCTTCTTTCTATAAAAAATTTTTTACCTACTTAAAAGTGAGCCGACATCAAATGCGGTCACGAACCAAACTGCGGCAACTAAAATCAATGCACCGCCGACGACTTGCCAGATCCCTTGTTGTAGCTGTGGTCCATTTTTATCTTTTAATGCTCCGGCTAAGATAACAGTTCCCCAAATAATCCATAATCCTCCGCCAACCATCGTAAATCTTGAAATCAAGTTAAATACATCCTGTAATAATTGTTGGTTATTGTTCATTTCTATTTATTCTCCTCTTCATTTTCTGGTGATTGATTTCGTTCGTACCAATTCTTTGGAGTCACATCTCCGAGTTTTTTATAATTTTTATGTTTCGTAATATCATATTTTTCTGAGATAAACGGAACTATTCCACGAATCTTCAAAATCGCTTTTGTTCCACTAAGATTCGCCACTTCATCTACATCTAATAAATTCCGACCCATTTTTTGATAATTTTCACTGTAGTTCCCATTACTACCTTTGGTGATGCTAACGTTCTTGTGCTGGATCGTTTTCTTTCCTAGTAATTTAGAGATATACTCATGGGTGCTTAACTCCATTCCACCTAAATAAAGAAAAACGTCACTGGTCCCGATGATTGTTTCCCAAGTATCTTTGTACAAATTTTTAAGCTGACTAATGTTTTGTAAGATCACATTGACTGATATCTCACGACTTCGAATCACTGAAATCACTTTTTCAAAGTCTGGAATCTGTCCTATATTGGCAAATTCATCTAAGACACATCGCACATGATGTGGTAGACGACCTTTGTAGACATTGTCTGCTTTGTAAACTAAGCTATCGAATAATTGTTGGTACAACATACTTGCTAAGAAATTGAAACTTGTATCTGTATCTGACAATAAAATATAGATAATGGTTTTCTTGTCCCCAACGGTGTCTAATCCTAAAGTATCTTTACTCACGATTTTTTTGATATTCGGAATATCAAAAGGTGATAATCGCACACCTAGGCTGACTAAAATACTTTTTGCGGTACGATCCCCCGCTAATTTGAAAATTTTGTATTGCGCCACTGCAAAGTTGGCAGGATCTTTTTCTTCAAGTTCATTGAAAATCACATCTAGTGGGGAAACATAATCTGGCACATCCTCTGGACAGTTTGCTAAGCGAACCATTTCAACGACGTTCGTCAATGTTTGATCTTCTTCATCAACTTCTTGCAAAAGATAACTGAATGTAGCCATCAATAAGGCAGTTTCAGCTTTTTCCCAAAAATCATCGCCACCCTTTTTTTCAGGATCTGAAGTATTTTTGATCAAGTTGTTGACGACTTTTAAAATATCGTCTTCGGTACGGATGTAAGTAAAAGGATTATAGTAGTCTGTGTTTTCCCGCGTGATCAAGTCAAAAACCTTGATTTCATAACCTGCTTCTTTAAACATTGTTGCTGTCTCGCTTAACAATAGTCCTTTAGAATCACTGACGACATAAGAGGAATGCAGTTGCATCAAATTTGGTTTCACATAGAATCTTGTTTTCCCTGATCCAGCTCCTCCTACTACGATGACATTCTTATTCCGATTAAAGTTATTAGATTTAGTGATCTTCATACGACCAGACATAGATAGCGATTCACTTTTTGTGAGAATGATATTGTTGTCTTTTTTTTTATCCATCATTGGCTTTATGTCTTTTTTGTTGCCCCATCTGGCACTTCCATATTCAAACTCTGTATGTTTCGGCATACCTGAGTGATACAAGATACCAAGAGCAAGCCCTCCCACGATTGTTAATGTACCAATGATACTTGCTATACTATAGCTAAAATCAAACTCAAAGCGACTAACTTCTAGTCCCAATTGGTCGATTGTGCGAACCAAGACTTGTGCGATATCTTCTGTCTGTTGTCGGAAATTCTCGTAAATTAGGATGGTCCGATTTGCCGTATACGCGAATACAAGAAATAAAAATAGTAAAAGTAATTTATAATACCAAGTCTTTGAGTTTTTCAACTTGTCCTCCTAAACGACATAAGTTATCTTTGTTATTATCTAAAATCCGTAACGAGCAAGTCTGAAACGATGTCCATCGTTCGGTCAATATCTGCTTTTTCTGGTAGATAAAACATTTTGGTTTTATCACCAACTTGATACGGAAATGGTAGTATATTTGTCACTAATATATCTACATCAAGTGGATTTTCAATGGTTTCCAATTGTTCCTGGTACATGATGCTTGCTCTAGTGTGTAGATATCTTTCAATAATTTCATTTAAAGCAAAATCCGTTAAAAATCCTCTTTTCAATGCAACCACAACTGTACTTAAAACTTCACATGCCTTGTTCGTATATAAGAAAAGTAATAAGTCAGAAGTAAATGACGAAGCACATCTTTTTTGAAGGAAATTCTTTTGGATCGCTTTATTTTTTTTGATGACTGTATTCATTTCTTTATATAGTCGCCGGTTGATTGAATCAATCAACATCGCCGATTCTTCATCATTATATGAAAAATCAATTTCAAGTTCCTGTTTGATTTTCTCTTGAAATAAAAAGCAATTGACAATTGAATACAGTTGCTCATTATCAACTTGGATCCGATTCCCGAGAACACTCTTGAGATCTAAAACCAAATGTTTGACTGTCTCGGAAAAACCAAAGTATTCTGCAAATCCTTTATTGTGTTTTTCTATCTCTGTGTAATAACATTCATGTAAATGGATCATACAAGCTATAAAACAACATTCTTCAAAAATGACTTCTTTAGAGTAGGTCTTGAAACAATCTAATTGAATAAATTCAACGAATAATTGATTCGTTAAGGGATTGTTTCTAAACCAATCTAACAATCGCGACTGGATATATAATTTGTCTTTTCCAAACCGGATAAAAGTTAAAGCAAGTATTTTCTTTGTGATTGATTGGGAAACATCCGAACATAACCCCAAAACGATTTTGGTTATTTCTTCCATTTCATTTTTATAGGGGCAATAATCTTCATTTTTATAGGGGCAATAATCTTCGATCTCTAGATAAGCTGATTTAATGTAAAGATCAATAAACAGTTTTCTGATTCTGATCTCCTTCCCTACAAATTCAACCGGTGAAAGTTTTAAATTCAAACCATATTGATGGCAGATTTTCTTTAGCTTTCGCATTTTTTGGATCACTGTTTTCTCACAGTAGTGTAATTCCCAGCTCCAATCGATCACCTGCTTCAGTTCACCTGTAAGAATACTTGTTGTCACTTTTACTAAGTCTTCATTCATGTAATAAGATTTTTTTTTCTCGAATAATTTAAAATGGTTCAATACAAACATGCTGACCCCTTTATAGGAAGTCAAGATTTCAATTGTGTCGGAAAATTCATCTTGAATCGTTTTTAAATCATTGGTAATCGTTCTTCTAGTTACTTTTAAACTTTTTGCAAGATATTGAACGGTCACATTTTTTCTTCTTTCTAAAGTATTCAAGATAAATACGACACGTTTTTTGTAATCATTCGATATTAATCGTTCAAGAATCTCTTCCACTTACCTTCCCCCTTTCACATAACAACTTCACTATAAACAATCTGTTTTTTTATTTCGAGGTATTTTATTTCCCGACTTAGAGAAAAAATTTTCTTTAGAAGACGAAGTTTTTTTAAAGTTTTTTTATAGATTTCAGATTTGAGAGATAACAATAAAAAAGAGGCTATACAAATTGTATAGCCTCTTTAAGGCGCAATCAATAACAATATTCCACTATTTTTATTTATCTACAATAAATGGCCCTCTGAAATTTTAAGCTTTCTATAAAAAGTTATTCTATTGGAATCCTAAATTAATCCAAAAGACTAAAAGACTTTTAAAAGTTATTTAATTCTAAATAAACTAGCGGCACTATCTGGCGCCCAAGATGGGTCCCCATAATTATCATGAGTAACTAGTGTCGTATAAAGTTTTCCCTCATGAAAAATAATTTCATCCTTAGTATATCTCACAGGGTTAAACAAACTTCCTAACTCAAATTGACGATGTTCACTAGGTGGTGCAATTTCATTGGTTTTTGTTGAAATCACTAAGCGGTTGCTGGCCTCTGATCGAATAGAATCATTACTCACTGCTTTGATCGTATAGGTATATTGAGTCCCAGCATTCAATCCAGTATCTAGATAAGTCGTATTTGCAGTTTGATCAACTAATTGGCCATCTCTATAGATTTCATATGTTTTGATTCCTGCAGAGTGGCTCGAAGGATTCCACATCAATGAGATTGAGTGCACTGTTTCCCCCATTGAATGTAAGTTACCTGGTCTTGTTGGCACTTCTACTTCGTTATCTGCTAACGTTGTTACCTGAAGCGCATCACTTTTTTCAGATACTTGTCCGGTAAACGATACTGCTTCGATTTCGTACTTATACGTGGTATTTGCTGTTAGTTGATTATCTTGATAGTTGTTCGCAGAAGTTGTAGTAATCAGTTGACCATCACGATACACATTGTATTTTTCAGCAGCTGCTTGTGCATCCCAAGAAAGTGAGACTGACTGTTTTGTCGTATTTACTGCTCTGACATTTGTTGGTTTATTTGGTACGACTGGTATTGCTCCATTACTCTTGATATTCGCATCAATCACATTGTAAAAAGCATTTGCAGTATCACTAATATCCCAAATTGCTAAAATAACGTGATACCCCATTCGGTCTTCTGGAATATTGACTGTGTGCGTTGCGCTAATATTCGCAGAAGATTGTCCGCCACCATCGAATTCCGATAATAACTCTAAATCTTCTCTCGCAAGTGGTTTGTTTTGATCCCAACCATTTTTCGTGATGTAGTAATGATATTTCGCAGTCCGGTGATTTGCCGTAAAATGCCAAGTGAAATTATTAGGACCAGTACTGATATCTTGCTTTGTCCATAACGTGGATGTCTGTTGATCTAACTGAAAACCTAACGCGCCATTTGCAGAAGCAATTCGTCCATCCGCTGGTCCTGCTGCTGGGAAGCCTTTCAATGCTTCTAAAGATTGTGGTTCATTGATCACTGCCCCATACTTCTGAAATGCTGCAGTCCAGTTGGTGCGGGCATCTAATGACCCTTGGTATCCTCGACTAATTGGCTCCCTTACATACCCATGTGCAGAAACATCTTTTGTCGCACCAAAAATTATTCCTCCTAGACTTAAAACCAATACAACACTACCCAATAATCTTTTTTTCATATTATACCTTCCTTCCAATATTTTTTTGTTACATTATTTTTATAACATAATAACTTATTTAAAAATAGCACGCTTTTATTGTTCAATAAATCACAAATTAACATATAAAATAAACACAAAAATTTATACATAAGTGTTTATTTATTGTGAAAAACAAAACTATTATTCATTTATTGTTCATTTAAGCCAAGAGATGATAAACAGATTTAGCAAATAACTTCGATTTGTCATATCTGATTATGTTATTTAGTCAATCGGTGGTCAAAATTTGTACGTATTTACGATGACTTTATTAAAATACGATCCCAACCTCGTCCATGAATCCTTATCTGAGATATGCTTAAAATAAAATAAATCTTTATCTTCGTATCCATGGGTATCCGAAATAACGATATCAGCATGATCATACGATTCTACGATTTTTATTCGTTTATTATTGTAGTAATGAGTAATAACATTTTCGACTATATTTTTAGATTCTGGAAGGTTAAAAAATTCCACATAAACTTTATGTTCAGATTTAAGACTGTTGGATGCCAAGCTTCCTAAGATGACTTGCACAAAACTATTTTTGATGTGATTGTAAGAAGGTTCATTTTGGTAAGATTTTAAGTTTTTATCAATGCAACGCTCTATATAGGAGCCATAACGATTTGTTGGTAGTGCATCATGGTATATAGGCATAAATTTATATAATTCCAAATGATGGATAGTGACTAATTTGTTTGTCAAATAATAGAGTAGTTGGTAAAAAATCGTTTCTGGTATATGAAAGTAATCAATCATGCACGTGAGTAATTTTTTACATTTGGTGACGATTGAATTCTTCTTTAGCTCCCCTAGCTTTCTTCCCAGTTCTTCTTTTTCTTCTTTCTTATTTAAATCTTGTGCAAAATAGTTGGATAGAAAGGCGAAATGGATACATTCATTTCGTGCATTTGTGCCATCTATCATCTTTTTGACAGTCAGCTTTTCTAAACACGTATCCATCTCCTCCTTATAGACTGTTTCTCCCAGCTCCACGAGTTCTGAGGGTAGATCCTGGATTTGGTACCCGTTTTTCAATGATATAAAACTAACCGCTAATAAATAGTTGATACGCTTTTTCCCTAGCGGAGATAAATTTTGGTAATGATCAAAGTTGATGGATAAGCGTAAGTTGATTACTTCTTCTTGTGTAATCGTTTTGAACAACCAATAGTTTCCTTTTGAAATGACTGCAATTCCCAGATAATGCAACATACGTATAGTAGATTCACTACCTGTTAACTCAATCAATGTTTCATTGACCTTCATCAATCGAATATCAATTTTTAGTAATTGAAACAATTCTTTCAACTTTCCTAAAAGTTTGTATACATGTGACTCACTATAGATTAGATATTTTGCGATATCTGAAACACTGAATTTCCTTTTTTCCAACACATATAACAATGTCTGATACAAATTTGACTCTGCAAAATATCTTTCTTGAAAAATATTGATCAATTCGAGATATTCCGTATCGGTTAGTTGTGGCATACAGCGCAATTCATCTTTATCTAGAATCAAAGAGGTGTGCGTTTTTTTTGAAAATTCACTTTCATCATATTCTCTCATCAAATTTTGAAGTATCTTTCTTGCTTGTCTTTTTGTTAGATCCATTTCATCTTCCAGCTTTTTTATTGAGACTGCTCCATGTTTCATCTCTTTTAATACCTTCATTTGTAAAAATTGTGTTTTTGTAATGAATAATAATATTAATTTATCTGGCAGCATATTTGTTTTCTCCTCAATCTATAGTTGAAATGTAAAAATTCAAATAGTATAACATCACCTCAATCTTTCCCTGTCATTTTTAAATAGCAAAAATATTCTTACTATTCAGAAAACAAAAGATACTTGTTGATTTATAGTAATTATTTGACATGAGAACGGTGTAAACCTTCGTTCGCTTTTAATCGATAACCTAAAATAACTATTATAAAAAAACAAGTACAATTTAATATTAGAATATTTCTGCATAAAATTCCAATAATTATATTCTTGAATTTATTTTATTCCAATAAATTTAAGAGAAATTTATTGATTTATTTGCATGCGATACCTAGCAAAAAAAACTGAAGAACCAACGAGTTGCCTCGTTTGATCCTCCAGTTGCTTTACAAATATTGCTTAAAATCATTTCAGTTAGTGCTGATAATTTATTTCAATGATTCGTTTGACTATCCTACATTATGTATCAATCTTACATGCTGGAAGTGTTAAAAGATCAAGCAGGATAGTCAGTCATTTTGTTGATTTAGCCATACATCTTTTCTTATCCGAATGGCACACTTGAGTGATGTAACTGAATTTTTAAGTCGCCATCCTCATCCATGATATAACCAAATGTGTATTCAACTTTGACTTCTTCGTTGGTTCCCCCAGAAGTAAAATAATATACACCTGAAGAAATCGCTGTATCACCGTTCAAGATCGTATCGTGATTATCAAAGCGGATATCTGTCCAAGGCTCTAAGGCAAATCCACCATCTTCTGCGATGTCCCCACCAACAAAATAAGATAGTGCTTCATCTTTTGTTCCACGAAATGGTACTTCCGCAGCTTTCGTTGGTTTGAAGAGCACTTGACCGTCATCGTAAGCATATAGATTTTCCAGTGTCTCAAGCGCTTTTTCTTCGGCTTTTTCGTCACTTTCCAAACTAGCTTCACCAATCGCAATAATATTCTCTGCCCATTCTTGTTGTGCTTCTTCTACATCCGAAAGAGTAATGACCGGTGTTTCCTTCTGTGTCTCATTTGTTGTACTAGTTGAGTCTTCTCCTTGGGCAGATGTAGCGCATCCAGCCATCGTTAAAACTAAAGTTGATAAAAGCAATGTTTTTTTAATCATATAATTCCTCCTCTATAATTAAATTCTAACAGAAAACTCTTTTATTTAAAACTAAAAATATAACATACTTAAAACAAAATAAATAAATTAAATGTGTTATAATTGCCTAATTCAAACATACATATTTTATAAAAACATCATAATAAAATAACTGATTTATTTTATTATCCTGATAATCCTTTATTATTTATTTCGTCGAAATAATTCTCGTTTGTATCATTCAGCAAATTTGCTCGTAATGTTATAAACAATTATTTATTCTTTTACTCTCATGTGTTTTTCTCAACATTTTTTTCTTTACAAAAAAAAGTGGGATTTTCCTCCGCTCACATATTCAAAAATCGAATAAATGGCAAGAATAAAAGTAACTAATTCAGAAATAAGGCACCATCCACAAAAATTGGACGAACAATTTTCGTGGATGGTGCCTTATT
>FAPP01011307.1:12680-22755 GCA_001485965.1 Heliconius ismenius | reverse complement strand
TATTAAGTCCCATTGTTCCCCAAGCAATAAGGAGTAGTTTAATTTTACAACATTGTGTGTTGTTGTTGTAGTGACTCAGTTATAATAATACATTATCATAATTAAGACAAGGTCTTGAAATCGGGCAAAAAGGTGGAGGCACTTGCAATACTGATCAAATTAAATGTTAACACATATTTTTGCAAAATCATGTAATAGCTTTTATAATTTTTATAATAATAATTAGCTTTATTACATGAATTTCACATATGCTTCAGAAATTAAGTTTACCCAGATACAAAACTTGCATAATCTTCATACTGAAATTGAATCCGCTAACGGGAGCGGCTACCAAGTCATAATGCGGCATCAACTACTGGGTTCGCTCTGCCTCCCGTGTTATGCGTGATACTTTATCACTGTTATACTGTTAGTATAATATTGCAGATCACAGGACTTGCAGCAGGTCGAGCTCACACACTAATCCTAACAGATAATGAAGGTGTATACACACTTGGCAACAATGCATATGGACAGTGTGGCAGGAAGATTAACCCAAATGAAGAATATAAAGGCAGCATGGCGTCTTATAATATTAAGAGATTGGGAAAGGAAAAAATTGTGGATATATGTTGTGGACAGGATCATAGGTGACATTTGTGATTTACTTATATTTCTATAATTGAGACCGTTGTGGCGCAGGGGCACAAGCGTGATGCTGCAAGCTGTAAACAACACCGATGTGGGTTCGATTAACATCTAGGGAAATGAAATGTTTAATATTTTAATTTCTTTGCTCTGGTAAGGAGGCAAAGAACAACGTTGAGTTCCGCCATTTAACACGCAATGTCTCAAAATGTCTGTTAAGTTTTTTAATATTTTATGTAACCGCCACCGGGCACGACGGTCGATACGGTCATACTAATATTTGTTATCGAAAATTTATCTATGACTGAATATTTTATAAATTTTATGTAGATTTGAAAAATATTTTTGTTTGTTTACAGCTTATTTATAACGGAATCAGGTAAACTTTACTCCTGTGGGTGGGGAGCAGACGGTCAGACTGGGCTCGGTATGTATGACAACCAAGGCCATCCTGCCGCTGTGAAGGGGGACGTGACCAGCGAAAAGATTGTTAAAGTCGCCTCTACGGTGGACTGCGTTTTGGCTTTGAGCGGTTTGTATTGTGTTTTTATGTAGCAATTTTTTATATGAATTAACAAAAAAGTTACGTTTAAAAATAGCCCATAATATTTAATAAGACAGATTTGTAACTCTAAGATGATTGTTATAAAACATTTTTTACTTAAAATGTTAGATGCCTTATAATAAATTTATTATTTCTTATAATCTAAGTACATGTATGAGAAAAAGGAATTACATAATATATAAAAATAAAAGTATTATTACATAGTAGTAAAGTAAGATTTGTAGTTATAATCACTTTTTTTGGGATCTGAACTATAGTTTATACTATCTCCACTAAAAAGATTATAAAATATGTTAAGAAAAAATAGAAAATTAAATAAAAGCATTTTATTTTATTAATTAAATAATTACTCAATCAAATAAAAAAAATCTTATTTCTAGATAATGGGGAGCTATTCGGGTGGGGCAATTCAGAATATGGTCAAGTGCCAATGAACACAAAACAACAACAAGTGAACATGTCATATGCGTTAGTCAATTTTACCAAGGGCTTGGGCAGGATAGTTGATATAGCCGCAGGTGGCTCATTTTGTTTGGTCTGTAATGGTATGTGTGATGTTGTAATAAGGTATTCTATATTACTTTCTTTTGTTTTAACTTGAAATGAAAATAAGTCCCGTTTGGGAATTGAAGGTACAACTGTTGTGTTTACAGTTAAGCCACTGTGCTGCTGCCATGATAGCCTCAAGAATATCTTTCTTTTATCTTTACTTTACTACTTTATTCTTCACTGTATCTTGAATATAGCCTGTTAAAACACTGTTGATGCTTCATGCAGTTTGTCTATTAAGAGCAGAAGAAAAATAATTGAGTGGGGACCACCATTTTTTTTTCAGACATCAGTAGTTGGAAATGTCTTAAGTCTTTCAAATATATTTTATTATGTTAAATTATTCTTATATATTGTGTTTAAAAGAGTACACACAAGCGTGCGTGCACAGCAAAACAAATTTAGATTTTAGTCATAATCCTTTATTATATGCTACTGATGTCAAATGAATCATTTTATATTTTTGGCTTTTTTTACTTTTGGAGCATATTTTTTTATTTATACTTAATTTTTAGATTTTTAACATTAAAACCAAATAAAAATAAAATAAATATAAACGAAACACTTTTATTGGTAATTAATTTTATTATACATTTTTTTACAGAAAATGGAGATATTTTCGTCTGGGGCTTCGGTTTACTAGGTCTAGGGCCAAATGTACAACATGCTCCTCAACCAAAACAAATTCCCCCTACATTATTAGGCAGAAACGATTTTAACCCTGATTCAAGAGTTGTTAAAGTTTCAAGCGGGATTGGCCATCTTGCTGCCATAACTAATGATGGGGACCTTTATATGTGGGGTAGGAATCGACATGGCTGTTTGGGACTCGGCCATGGAAAAGATCAACATTTTCCATTAAAAATTAGTATAGGCGCCCATGTTTTGGAGGTTGCATGTAGTGTTGATCACACAGTCGCTGTGTGTAGACCTTATACTTAGTGTTGTTAAATAAATGTTAGTTATAAATATTTTGTTTTATTTTTACTAGATTTTCGTTTTACGTCCATCTTGGCCCATATGGTCAAATAGAAGCAACTAATAGTTGTGCATGCCGAGGTGACTGACTTTAGATAAAGTGGGTTATAAACAATTAACAGGCCTTCCTTATTAAATGGGCTACAAAATAGTAAAAGATTTTTTCAATTAGATCCAGTACTCCCTGAGATTAGACCATCCAACCAAATAAATTCTTCAGCTTGATAGGTATTGATATAGAGTGGGGACTGAATTCACATTTATGTATGTTTCAGGATTTTCCACACTATCAACTGAGTACATGTGTATGTAAACGAGATACAGCTAAGAAATAATAAATTTATTATTTATTAATATTTTTATTTCTTCACTTTGGCAACAAGGCAATAGCCCTGCGTTAGCTTCCGCCACTCAACACGGAATGCTTCGAAGCAGTGGAATCAGGATACAGCATGAACCTGATTTTATTTTATATTTAAATTAAAATATTTCAAAACATAAAATATTTATGTAGTGGGATTTCAAGTGTGTGAATAGCATTTTTAAAAGTGAAGTTTCTAAGGTACTGATTCATGAACTTACCATTTTTTTAATATTTGGTTATAAGCCTGACAATATTATTCCTAAAATTTTCAGATTTTCCAAGTAAAGAGGATTGTTATTTAAATATTACTTATAATGCTATGTCTATTCGTAACAACACATATAATAATTATAATTCTTATTTTCACTCCACTTACAAAATTCTTAAGTCCCTTTGATTTTTGATTATTTAATAATATTGAATGAGAAAGCTGCAACAATCAATTTTATTATCAAATGCTCCATGCTTTCACATTCAATACCACATTAACTATTGCTTACACTCATCGTGAAAAGGTTCAAGGGTGCGGAAGTCACGCCATGCTGGGGGCAACATTGATGTATGGTGGAGGTGACATCCACATCTCTTGCATGGATCACTAAATAAATTCACATAGCTATGTAACCAAGTCATGAAGGATCGAACAGCTAGTTCAGGTAATGTAGGTGAATAGAAATGCAACATTGCTGCATGAGCATTTTCTGTCACTTTCCGGAATACATGATGACGTGACTCGGTCCACAGGTCTAGAGTTTCGCCGTACCCTTTCACCATAACCCATTCCATGAGCAAGCTTTTGAAAGCGACTACAGCTTTTAAAACATGGCTTAGATTGATCTGCACTACAGCGTTACTTGCGAATGGGCGTGATATAGTTATTTTCATATCGTTGTAAGATCTGTCTATGTTGTTTATAACGTTATCAACTTGTAATGGTGCAACGTTATGATTGCTCTGCAATTTGCCGCGTCGTTTAGTACTCCCTGAGTTTATGTACGAACGTTTTAGAGAATTCTGACTTAGCAGCGTGTGTGCGAAAGAAGAGTATTCATGTATTTTATCTGTCCATTTGTAACTGTTAACTAGCTGTGTGTATAGAGCTTGACGATCTTGAGTAGTTTCCTGACTTAAGAAAGTTGTATTTCCGAGGTTAAAAGGTGCCGTTGGAATTGGTAGTCCATTAGTTGTTTGTTCTAAGTCTCGTAGATTTATATTGACATTATTGAGAAGTTCTTGTAGCTCCAAGAGGAACTTATCTTTGCCGTCTTCGCCGTGGTCAGCTCGTAGACCGTTTGATAATGTTTCGAATACATGACTTACGCTTGAGCGCAGCGTTCTAAGGGATGTTAGAGCTGAATTTAATTGATCTACGTTTATTGTTTGATTCATAATGGTAAAATTACATTAATAGCTGTTTTCTTCTTTGAAACAACACGCAAAACCGCAAATAAAAATTATTATGACAGTGACAACCAGCCGTCACTTGTGTTTTTAATAATCATTATGGTCCGTTTACACGCTTGTAAAGGTTGCCGAGCTTCCACAAATTCACAGGCAAATATTATACCTTACTTACACGCTTGCGGACGTTCGGTCAGTAAAGAATTAATCAATGTCAGTTAAACAATAGTAAAACAAGACATGAAGGAAGTATAGATACATAATTATATAGTAATATTTTGATATTACTGTGTTAAATAAATGAGCTGAATTTAATTTGCATATAGAAAAAAAATTTTATATTTTTAAAATCAAAAATTGCAATTCTCTTATTTGTATTTACATTTTTTTTGTAAATTATTATGGTATTGCGAAGCAAACCACTGTTCGGCGCGAAATCCTGAGTGAGGCTGAATACGCTCCAACATGTGAGCACGTCACAAGCGCTTGCCGCAAGCTATCTTTGATCTGTGTTGTGAAAGCTTGCCGAGCTTCCATAGATACCAACATGTAAGCACTCCAATTCTATTATCGTGCCTTGTGTCACAAGCCAAGCTGAACATGGATAATTGGTTATTTTCATAAAAATTAAAAT
Source organism: Heliconius ismenius (assembly GCA_001485965.1). Classification (NCBI taxonomy): domain Eukaryota; kingdom Metazoa; phylum Arthropoda; class Insecta; order Lepidoptera; family Nymphalidae; genus Heliconius; species Heliconius ismenius. The sequence continues at coordinate 17,637 of FAPP01011307.1, read as the reverse complement.
GCTGGTAACTAGTAATGTACCACTTGACATTTCCGTTATCGTAAATAATAGTGCGGGCATACTAAGTAATTGTTATCTACTGCTGAAATAATGTAAAATTAATAATTGAAGTAAATATTTATCTCTATGTTTCAGCTTCACGCTGTATCCCGCACACAGCAGGATAGGCAGAGGGAACCTCGTCTCGTGTTAAGACACTCCGTTCCCTACTTTCCGCCGAATTGTAGAGGCATTGCGTGTTGAGTGGCCGAATTCCGCCCCGGAATAACGCCGCGCTTTGCCTCATCACCAGAGCAAAAAAATGAAAATATTAAATATATTTCTTCGAGTGGGAATCGGAGCTTGTGCGTTTACAATCACACACTTGTGCACTACGACTGGCCTCTACTGTTACTTATAACATGATTTTACATATGTTACTACTGCAATTGAGTATTTATCAGTGAAATCTTTTATAATAAATAACCATTTAATTGTTAAAAATTGTAAATAACGTTGAGGTTCTACTAGAATTGGTAATAAACATAGTAAAAAATACTTTTAAAGAAAAAACGTTTTCGAATGAAATGTTCTTTAAAAGGTCAGGTCAGGTCAGGTCTTTAAATATTTAAAATCTACTCATGTAACTAAAAGATTGAGGAAAACTAAATATTTTTAACATGCCGATAAAAAATAAAACTCTAAAAATATGACAATTATCTATTTAAAATCGTTTGTTTTGGCTCGAAGGACCAAAAATATTGTTACGATAATTTAGGAACAACGACGAGAAAAACGGCGTAAAAGCTAATGTTTACAGATGCCGATTCACTGGTTTTTGTTGTGTATCTTTTTTTAATTGAATCTATAGTAAACTCTCAGACTTATTAATACTTCCAACTTTTTGATACACTTATAGAACTTACTTTTAAACAATTAAATATAATAAAAAAATATTACTTGCCATATATAAGGTGCCAAAGTTAATAAAGTTTTTGTTTTTGTATATATTATATGTGTATATGCATACATACAAACATATCTTAGGTTATATTCTAAGACTGTTTAATTTATAATCTGGTACCATCGTATACCACCTCTACATCTGATATTTGCTTATTTTTATTGTATAATTGCACAAATTACAAATATTAACAGCATTAACTATCTAGTTAGAAAAACTACATACATAATTTTAGAAAATGTGTAAAAATTTTACCGTAGCGTCCAAGAAGCACTGTTTGTTTACAAGTTTCTTAAATATATTTCGTTCTTTAGTATCTCATATTAAACCATGTTAAAAACTACATACAAATTGAAAATAAATATCCGCGTTTCTTGGACCTGTAATTCAACAGGTGCTAAATTTAAAGGCACAGGCGTTTAAATTTTTTATATGAAAATTAAAAAAATGTACCTAATAATCATGAAAATTCTACAGCTAAACTAAGATACAATTTCAGTTTCAGATTCTACAGGTTTATATATTTCTTATATACCCAAACAATCTAGATTTTATAAAAATACTATTAAGCATCTTTAAGAATTGAATACTAATATAAGACTCGAGTAGATAAGTTAATTTGTAAATAATGTCGCGAAACCAAAACAACACTTGTAATTACATTGTAAAATAAATTTAAGTAACCTAATATAATTTCTCTTAAATATGTTTATTACTATTTATTATGTACATTTATATGTTAATAAGAATTTCTACAACGAATTAGATAGTGTGGTTATTTTTACTTTAATTATATCGCACGTTTAATACTCGTATTCAAATTGTAATTCCAGAATACTCTATTTTACTAAAATAAACTGCCAAATGCCACTTAGTTTTCACTAAATAATTTCTCAAAAAAATTTTTTGTAGCGAAAATAGTAGAAAATATTGTTTTAGCTAAGTAAATTGTTTATTTTTTAAATGTGCGATATACTCATTCTTAAATTTAATTTTAATCAGGTAGATAAATTGAAGAACGAACAAATTTAATAATAATAGGTAACTAATGTGCTAAAATATATTAAATATACAAAAAACATTTGAATATTCATATCTTATCATAAGAATATTTAGAAATAAAATTTGTTTGTATTCTTTAACACAATGATGGTATACCTACATTGGTTACAAAAAACATAAATAAATATTTCTCAAAATTATAATGTTCCAAACTCATGTAGCTTTTTAACAAAATCTATTTAATTTTTTTATAATTACTTATATAGTTAAGATAATCCAATCCAATTGCCAATATAATTATATGTAAAGTACGGAACAAAAAATAACTTCTCCATTGAAAAATGTAAAATACTCTAATTAAGACTGTTACCTCCTATATTTTACTTTAAGGCTTCCAAAATGTATGTAGGTTAAGATATTTTAGTACAAATATATGTATTGAACGTAGATTTGTCAAACTCACACGCAAAATTGTAAAGACTTAAAGCTCAAACATTTGAAATTTGTCATTCGTACTGTTACAATAAAATGGTCGTGTAAACTATGTTTATTATAAATAAATTTACCTTCAGTTAACACCTTTGTATTGTCTGTTCTCCCATACTGTTGTTTTTTTATATTTTTACCTGGATCAATCAATCAATGATATCTTTTTTATTTCACGATAAAAATAAATATAATTAAATAGTAATACAACAGTAGTAGTAATAGTATTAGAAGTTATAATAGACACAAATATATATTTTAAATGGTGATATATAAAAGTTATTACAGTTTCGAGATTGATTTACTATTTTACCAAGTTATGGACAATTAATTTAGAACTGGGACAATCCGGGACTAGGACTATCTAGACAGCCTGATACCATTACAAAAAAATAAAAAGCTTCTATTTAACAAATAAAAGACAATATGTATTTAAAATGCTTTTATTATCCGGAACATTATGCTAATTCCAAATTACAGTAAAACAATGTTTCTATTGACGAAGCTGAAGCATTGCACATTGCGTCACAACTCACAACGCTCGCACTCGTAGTCAACCCCTATAGTATTATTGCATATAAAACACTATAAAAACTTTTATATCCGCTTATGCGAATACAATAACATGAAACACGTGTCTACTCGATATTAGCTAATGTAAAAGGAATATCTGAACTACAACGGCAGTGAGCTCGACTATCTTTAATAATGTATGTAGAAAGATTCTAATGTATTATGTACCAATACTCCACCATCTCCAATGACCGTACGTCGACAAACTCGACACAACTAGCAAGTTAAAATACTAATTGTGCTTCCGATATATATATTACTATAGAAGATTAAATTCTTACGTTATTAGTCTTAGGTTTTAGCAGAGCGACGCCAGTGTCGAGGAAGCGATCGAATTCAAATAAATATTACAAACTATGTACAAATTCGAGATCTTCGCCATCGTCTTCGAGGGCGGGTCTGGGATACGACAGTATATGCGGTATATTATGTACGTACGACACCCATCTTGTAAATTTGCTAATTAGCTCTCCTATAAGATTTTATTGTAAATTTAAGTTATTATTCCACACCCAAGACCCTCTTCAGTCGTTTATTTCTATTCCTCAAGTACATACTGTCTGCGATTTAACCTTGCGGTGTGAAATTTTTACGTCCCCATCCCATGTCACAACGCTAGTTCTTAAATAATATTTCATTTAATACTGAAAAAAAAACACAATAGTTCAAAGTAGATTCAAAAAGGCACATAATTTTTAGGCAAAAAATATGATTGCAATATAAAACAATTTTAAAAAGTTGAAGGGTTTAAAATCGTCGAAAACATTTGATAGACAATAAAATCACAGAACAGTACAAATTATAAGCTATTGCAAAATATCACAATCACTTACAATCGTATTTGTATATATCGTATTCAATATTTTCACACCACATTGAAATTGTAAAATTAAACTACGCAGAACCATCTAAGAGACATTTATAGTAATGACAAAATTAAGCACTTTTCAGTACATTCCTTTGACATGTCGAAACCCATTCGCAAATCACAAATTGAATTCTCATTTCACACTAGTGTTGCCAGAGGCCCTTTTTTAAAATACGCCTAAATATTCTAACGCTACAACAAGTACATATGAATAAAGATAGAAAGAAGAAACTTTAAAACTGGTGAATACTCGTCATAATTCTATAATAAGAAATTTCATGAATGCCGCATAATTAAGTGTTTAATATTTCGATTCAACTATTCATTAACTCCGGTAATAAATTAAATCTAGCAACACTAGCCTATATAATAATGTTTTGATGACGCCAGGCACGTAAGTATTCGTGAAGCAGTGCGGGGGGTGAGGAATGGGGGGCAAGGGTATGTAAAGAGGGGGGTGATATTATTCAGCATACGCATCCGCTCTCGTTGCCTTCCTGCTCGGAGCCCATTGGAGACTGAGTTTGGAGGTCCACGGCTGTTACTCGAGTTAAGGATGTTACTTTTAAATTGTTAAATAAAATGTATATAAATATTAAATGCCAATTAATTGTGTTAAATTTTAGTAACAAGTGAATTAATAATGTCAACATTAAATTTAAAAACAAATCTTAAGTTATAAAGGAACCTACTTTAACATAAATTCCACCTCACTTATTATTTCTTATAGACTATGTCTGTACTCTATATACAAAAGTAAATAATGATAGTGTTTTTAATATAATTTTGAATATAAGGTAGTCAAATATGAACTATTCAAGTTATTAAGTTATTATATAGAACGAATTATTCAAGTTATTATTTGAATAAGAGAAGAATTAAAAAATAGTATAAAGTAAAAAATAATCATTTGCTAATTCTTAGATACTTCTAACTGTCAAACAATATATTTTTTTTAGGGTATCTTGCACACAGCAGAGTAGGGAGAGCTATTTACCGCCGAATTCTGGAAGCATTGAGAAACTCAAAGCCGCGCTTTGCCTCGACACCGGGGAGAATATTTTCAATATTTCATTTCTTCGAGT
>FAPP01011259.1:0-13389 GCA_001485965.1 Heliconius ismenius | reverse complement strand
AGCGTACTTAGAGACAGCAATTATTATTAGCATTAGGTACATTTGAGTAGGTATTGCAAATTTTTATTTTATTGCTTATTAATTAATTCCTATTAAAATACTAAACCTTCTTATTCTTTAGTCTATCACATGCCTATCTTTTAAAAATATACCTCTATTGATAAAAAAAAAACACGACAAAATTTTATAAGCAATTACAAAAAAAAATCTTATGTCAAGTACAGTTTAATTGCAATATCTGCAGTTGAAACTGCAACACTTAACACTGCGCCATGATTATGGAACTGGATAAATTATCACTAGGGGTTGAGCTCGAGAGTCAAAGAGCAGCCGGGAGTGCCTCCTGAAAAGTTATCGCCCCTTGTAAACTGTAAGCATAAATATTTACGAGCAGTAAATGTCCTGCTAAAATACCAGTAGTATAGTACAAGTATCGCACTCGCCTACCGGAACCACTTTCTTTGACGTTTACTCTTTTTTATCCACGGCGGAAGACTTGAGTGCACTTATGTTCGACGATAAATTCAACTTTTTACAGCTGTAAATTTAATTGCATCGGTAATATTATGCATTTCGATATTATTTATGTTTCCCATAAAATAAATAAATGAATAAAGTCAAGGAATAAATTATATTGCATTTAAAAATTATAGAGTTTACTAACAGACTTTTTTAAATAACAATAATGTTACTGTCAAACTTTAACAAAGAGTTTAAAAATCCTTTTAAATGATTTATTGTCAATTAAAGGCTATCAAGGATATTTTTGTTAGTCAAAAGCATAAAGAAATTATATTTTTAATTCACAATATGATGTGTACCTAAATATAAATACACAGCAGCGGCGGTCAAACTGTACACTCGAGTGCCTTAGTTTATCCTCGAGCAGCAATAAAAAGCAAGGTTATATCTCGTTGTAAAAGGGTTCAGACTCTCTAGAGTGTCGTGACTAAGCCGGACATAAAAAAAAATTACATGGCTTGGCTCACTTGGCCCAACCTTGGCTTTTACAATCAATTTAACAATGTACAACGCTTCTATCGTGTTATTTGGTAGCATAAAAATGCAGCAGTATATTATAAGTTAATATTATAAATATTTGATTCTTATTTTCTTATAAAACACTCATAGAAACATTTTACATAAAACTTTATACCAATAATATAATAGAAAAAAATAATCCATTCGTTAGAGATATTATACAACGCGGTACTCAAATCTCTCGCAGCATTGTATTGTTTTAAAGGCACACTGACTAATTGGAAGAGTCGTCAATATGAAGGGTTGAAACAAAAGAATATACTACATACCATTTATTATTCCTTGATTACAATTAACCATAAAAAAATAAAACAAATCACCATTATAATTTTGTGTTAGTTTTTTTCATATAAAATGGTTTAGCATACCTAACCTACCTAACCGCAGACTACGAAATTAGATTACACCGAGCACATACAGACAAGGTTATTAGAGCTTGCGACATTAAATCTTGATGCGTGAACTAACGTACAAGATTGTCAGATTTGACACACCCTTGCAATCTAGTGTATAAAGATAAACTTAGCAAAGCTTTGTTATGAAATAAAACTGAGGGTAGAACGAGAAATATATATATATATATAGAGATAGTATGCCACGGTCGCCGGTGACAGCGTGGTCATGCGTCAGATATAATGTGAGGAGACGGCGAGATTTCTTTTGTGATATCCTGCGATCGTAATACAAGAAGCGTTTTATGTATTTTAATTAAGATATCATTATGTACTGGAAAATAAACAAGTTCTATTATGAGCGTTAGACAATGTTTGTAGCTTTTCAGTTCCATATATTTGTAGGTAGTAATTAAAAGTAAGATAATTTCATTAAAGATAATTGAAATTATATAAAGAACGTGACCAGATTTGTAACTTTAAAGGTTGCGGCATAAAATGCTTGTTTTTGGGCTGGTATTTATGCAAATGTAGTTTTTTAGCATTAAATGGTGCTTGATAACATAATATCTGACAATACGAAGTTATGAATATCAAACCAATTTAGATTGTTTGAAAAACAAATGAAAAGAATATAGAGATTTCATATACGACACACACTCTTAAAAACAAACTTTCATATGAAAAGATATTACTTGCTGACATGTACAAGTACCTACAAGAAAACAAATCCATTTCATCCAGCCTTTTGAAGTGAAAATATTCCTCTAAAGCTTACACGTCCAGCGTTAGATCAATTTATTGATAAATGATAACATCAATTGGTCCGGAGAAAACAAGATGGGAAAACAGCGTGACAGGTCGGACTGGAATTTTATCTAGGTTCGTTGCGATAACCAATCTCAGTAGGAGTTCATTGATTAATATCTATATCGCTTTATGAGATATAAACGTGTTACTAATTATATATTATACCAGCTATTATGTTATACAAACTGTGTATTTCACTCTATCTTGCAATATCAATCTTTTATAGGAGACCAGGATATATTCCGTGAGGTAGATATTAAATTCAATAAAAAAAATAATTACTCGTTAAGTCCAAAAATAAGCCATAAAACAACAATACGATGTGTGAACTCGGTGATCTTATTTAATTTTAAGAATTATCGAATTACAAGGTTTCACTTTCAATAATATTGTATCTACTTATTTTATATGTTTAATATTAAAAGGTAAAGCCAAATTTTATAATCTACAATTAGCGTATATCCGATTAACATTAACAAAATAGTTACTTTTTTGTATTTTTTATGTACACTTTAAAGATGACATTACGCAGCATCTGTTAATTAACACTTATTTACATATATATGTACATTAATTTGTAAGATTTGTTTTTAATTTAAAGTTGTGATCGTCTTTTTTAGAATGGCACAAACAAAAACAAAAGCGCTTAAGAATTGCCAGCTTGGAATATATAAATGCAAATGGCAAAGTAGTCCCTCCAAAGCAAAAGGGGGCTGATTGTAATTGCCGCCGAAAATGTCCGAAAAGTCCCTGAAGATGTAAGACTTAAAACATTTCAAGGTTTTTATTCAATGAAAACCCACGATGAACAAAATGCTTATCTTTTTGGTCTGATGAGGCAAGTGGACGTAAAACGGAAACGAGTTAAATCTAGTAGTAGGAGAACATGCACATTTGAATATTTTATAAGAGTTAAAGGACGTGAGACTCAAGTTTGCCAAACAGCGTTTAAAAATATACATGCCATAACTGAGAGAAAAGTAAGGGTTCTTTGTAAAAAAATGGATGATGGAGTAATGTTTCCAAGTGATAATCGGGGTAAAAACAGCCATCGGCGGTCTGGTGAAGTTCGATTGCCCTCTGTGATAATAGATCAAATAAAAAACCATATATATTCCATTGTTCACACCCACAGACTTAAAGATTTTATCAGACTTGACAAAATTGCTGGTTTAGAGATAAATATATCAAAGATGTGGAAAGATTATATAAAGACTTATGATCCAGACAACATATCAGCGACTATGCCTAAATCAAAAAGAAATATTGAATTAGCAATATCTAGTGAATCATCTCAACCTGCGCAGCATGTATCTCCACAGGACACCTTTGCGCCTATTACCTATCCTGGAAGTGGACACCTTGTTAATATTGCAGAAAATTATTTTGAAAATCAATATCAAACTGCTTTGGCAACTACAAATTCAACTAATTTTTATCCTACACAAAATGGACCTCAAGGTATGGGTATACTCTTGCAGTCTACAGTGTCTAGAGCGGCCCAACCTACTGCTTTTATTTTATTACAAACTAAGCCAGAGCCGTCACAGGATGCTGTGGGTATTGCTAATGCACCTTATAATCATGGTACTAATGAACTGCAAGATAGTGAAAAAAGTTCAAAGAAATCTAAAAAAGAGAGAAAAAAGGGTCCTATTGTCAAACAATGGAGGTATACTAATATATTCCATGATGAAATTAATGGTGCTGCACTAGCTGCTATTAAGACAAGGCTGGGGATGTACTATGCAGAAAGTGACGCTGCTAGGAAAAAGGCCAAGCAGGCTCGGCCCCAAGAAACTGTTGAAACACAAACACAAAATGAACAACCCCAAATTAGAACTGAACTGGCAACCATAAGACCTCCACATCAGCCGCTCAGATCCCATACTGTTACGATATATACCTAACACAATGAGGGCTAAGAATAGTTTTGTACCAAGAGAAGCTGATTATGTAAGAGATTGATGCTTAAATCTAAAACATGTAATTCCCTTACAATAAAATGAGATATATTGTGATCTCAAGGAATAGCATATAAGAGCAAAGGATGGTTCTAGGTTCAATCCCCACTCAGGATAATAAATGAGCTTCTGTCCCTTCCTCCGGTATACATAGCATTGAGTTCTACCATTCATCAAAGAATATCATAAGTTCAAGTAGAAAGCAGAGATGATTTAGTTTTTGTTATACATTTATATTAACTTTTATTACTGGATTTTAAATCTTTCTCTGACATTGGATGCTTCTAGTGCAAGTTATTTATATAGCCCTCTTTACAGTTTTATACCACATATTGGACTGATGTTAAATTACACTAAAATGAAAATAATATAACCATTTACTAACTTATAATTTTAAGTTTCCATTTATGACATAGTTACTTTTACATAAAATATATTTCAGTATCTTGCTTTTGCAGTATGTATGCACATATAATTTGGAATGATTATAGATATTTAGATTTAATATAACCCCAGTGTCTTGTTTAGTAACTTAGTAGCAATAAATATTTAAAATATTTCCATTATAAGTTAGTGGTTTTAGTCATTATTTTATAATTTTATAGAAATCATGATATTATCATATTTATAATTATAGTATTATTTAATCATGTATTTTTTTAATGTGAATCATTGACATATATAATGTATTCAAATTTTAATGTAATATTAAATGGATAGTATTTACTGTCTTGCAATTTTATTTAACTACTAGCAGCCCACTCGCGGCTTCGCCCGCATACCACCTGTAATTGATTATATAATTTATGCATTCAATTATGAACAACTTGTTTTTATAATTGTGAGATGAAGGAAAGCTTTCCCTCGTAAATTTCAATATCGATTTTGAATATTTTTTAATCCCAAATGCCTTGTGATTTATTTATAAAAGGTAGGTAGACAATGAAATCAATCAACTCAATCAAATCTACTCCAATCCGATTGAAGTTTCAAACCCATGGTCGTTTGAGTGCACTGACAACTAGGCTATGTTTTTATGAAGCTAGCTAGCTAGCATAAAATTTTTTGGCTGACAGATTCCAGTTCTATATTAAACTGTTCATACATATGTTTTCTAAAAATATTTTTAGTCAGTCAATTAACAATAAAAGAATAAATGAAAGAAGTGAATTATTTTATGTTATTTATTAAACTTAAATTACGCAGACAGTACACATGCCCCACCAACTTCTTTGATCTTCCTTTCTGCTGTTTTAGAGAAGAACTTGGCCTTTACTATGACTGGCTGTTTGGGCAGCTTCCCTTTGCCAAGCAATTTGTAGTAACCCTGTAAATAAAATAACACTTTGTATCAGAAAAATAAAATGTAGAGGGGACTTGAACTTGCATCCATTGGAAACCATCTTTCTACAGTGTGCAATTTCAAATACCTTAGTGTGGAACAACACTTTCAAAGAGTAAAAAACAATATATTGAATATTATTAACACAAGACAGTTTTAAAAAATGTAATGCTTCCCACTGTACTCACAAATATATATTTTAATCAAACTAGTTTAGTATAATTAACTACTTTAGTATAGTTTAATATTTTACGTAAAGATACTTTTGGTTGTGAGCCAGAACTTTAAACACATTCCCAAGTGGGGTTCAAAGCTACAACTATCCTAATTATGGTCAAAAACTCATTTACTGCACCATAATGACCTCGACTAAGCATAATAATTGTAAATAAATAGTGATTAAACATGGCATTGCACATATTGTATTGCTGTATAGATAAAATGTCATGTAAAAAGACTTATTTTGCAAGTGAACAAAGTCATAAAGTAACGTATTATAAAAGTTTCCATTTATGACAGTAGTTACATTGATAATAACATTCACAAAGTTTTTCTAAAGTTTTTACAAATTTCATCTAAATTTTAAATACTCTTCAATAAAAAATAAAATTAAATATGTTAAAAAAGTATTTACAAAGATCCTTTGTTTTATATATATTGGGTCATTGTGGAGCAGAATCACATCTATTTGTTAATACAATGGGTGGTTAAATTTCCACTCCCACCGAGGGAGAAATGAATTATTTTCATTTACTCACTATGTTGAGAAAACAACTCAGTATCACCAAATTTGAGGAACAGAGTGTGTTAGATCTATGTTTCTTTAGACTGTTATTAAAAAAGTTAACACAAATAATTTCACTTACTGCCTTAACAATGTTAATGACAGGGACCTTTCCATCAGATGCATTGGCATATTTAAGCCTGGATTGCTCCGATACAAGTGTCCATAACTTGTCAAGGTTCAGCACCGGGCAGAAGATTTTGTTTCTTCTTAAATGGAAATTTCTCATACCAAGCTGCAAAAGTTTAGTATTATAGTAGTATCTCACCAATCCAGTCTTATGATCTAGAGATATAGATAGTAGTTTGCATTGTTTATATTTTTATATAAGAAATTATACAGTAAGTGCTTATTCATACCATAAAAAATAATTGCTAAAATGTTTATGAGAAAGATATTACAATTTTATTATAATATAGGTTTAAATAAAAAATATACCTTGCCAAAGTATCCAGGGTGGTACTTGTCCATGTTAATTCTGTGGTGATGTTCTCCACCAGCGTTACCACGACCACCAGGGTGCTTGCGGTGCTTTCCTGTTTGACAAAAAAATGTAATAAGCTTTCAGAGGATTACGACACTCAAAGAGCTGGTCCTTAAAATGTGCCTGTTTTTATATTATGTTAATATCGAGTGGCTATGATATAGAATTACCACTATAGAAGTTTTTATTTATTATAAATAAGTAAGTAAAATTTCGTTTTTCTAAAGGAACAACAGAGTATGCCAGGTAAAATATCACACGAGTTCGTACCACTCTACTATTATTAAACTTAAATATAAATATTTTTTGTATATAGATGGCAAAATAATATAATTCTATAAAATTACGTACCAATACGTCCATGACCATGGCTCACATGTCCTCTTAACTTCCTGGTCTTCTTCTTAGAGGTTGCCTGTAGAACAACAAATAGGTTAACATTTTGTTTTCATCAACATCAATTTTATTTTAAAAATATACTGATCGGTGTCACATTATTCACTATTATGTCACGATGGTTAGTTATTTTATTTATATTTCGAAAGGATTATTAAGAAAATTTTAGATATATCACGAATATAAACACGAACCATATTTCCAGTCTTCAACAAGAACTGTAAAAGAAAGAGAAAGACACAAAAGATATGTCAAAGTCAAAATTACGCATATCAGGGCTGCCAGTTAAATAAACTACAATAGCATAATGTTTAAGCATATGACACTAAGTTAGTGTCACTAACTATTATCGTTAATTGTAATTAGTAAATCAATTGAAAACTGAAATTAATACCGTATAAACTTTGTGTAATAATATAAAGATCTATACAAATCAGTTTCACGCTGTATGTAGAATATAGTGTTAGGACACTCTGTTCCCCAATTTCTGTCTTATTATTGAGGCATTGTGTCATGTGTTATGTGGCGGAACTCAACGTAACGCTTTTGCCTAGACACCAGAGCGAAGAAAATAAATATTTAATTTCCTCGAGTCGGAATCAAACCTACGAACAGTCGCGTTTACAGTTACTTACTTACTTACTTTGTGCCTGCGCCATGACTGGCCTAATAACTGTATTTTTTTGATAATTACCTGTAAATAATAGATTATTAAATTTATACCGTATGATTATAAAAGCTTTTAAACTTTCCTAGAGACTTTTACACTTGCCTAGAGCCTTTGTACTTTATTATATCTTTTCAGTACGCTAAATAAAAATATTTTAAATATGATTTTATTTTACTTACTTCGTAAAATATGTTTGTAAAATTATTTATTAAATAAATTGTAATTTTAAACTTCGTGGCATAGACACTATAGTTTAATTATCATATATCGTAATTTGTGACTTACATATGAATATTTTTTCATAGTCTATAAATTGTACATATACCCGAATTCGCTGACCTAAACTTAGAAATCTGTAATCTGTGGTCAGTATGTTTCCAGAAAATGGCAGGATTGTGTGTCGAGGTCTGACACGTATTTGCTAAATATCGTAAATAATAGTTGAAAAGTTTAATATGTCGTATTATTAATTGGTTATTTATAGAGTTATATTTAATTTAAAAAAAATGGAATTTCGAGAGACGTTATTGGCTGCCCAGCGGAATCAACAACAAAAGTCATCAGTAAGTGTTGATACTTATTTTGCGACTTATTATGCCAAGTTTATTCGGAACCAAATGATTTCGTAAAATGATCGTATCTTCCTATATTTAATATGTTTTATTATTATGTTCTTCTCTTAACCAAATTTCGTATCCCATATACAATATGGGATAATATTAATTGGCTACTTATTTATTTCTTATTATAAGATAACAATCTTTGTGTTATTATTCACTTAAACTTTTGTTTCAAAATTATTTTTGAAGAAAAATCCTAGTAATATTCAATAAATAAAAATTGCATTTCAGGAAAGGACCTTTTACAAGGCTCGTTTTGATCCACCTAAGAAGGAACAAAAATCAAAAGATCGTCTTTCTGCAAATATTCAAAAATTTTTGGCCAAAAAGGAAGAGGAAGAAAAGCAAAAAAAATTAGAAGCTCAAAAAAAACGGGAAGAATTTATTGCTATGCGCGACCCAAAGGTTGAACATCCACAATTCCATTGTTTATTAGTTGCTTATTTAACTAACCTAAAAAGATTATATGTATATATAAAAAAAAAATAGAGAAACAATTATTTTATGCATATTGCAATTAAATAATTTTAATAGATTTGATGAAATTGTGGTTTTAAACACTCAGTGTAATTGTGGTTTTATAATCTCTTTAGATTGTGCAATATATAGCTTTTTTACCATTTAATTGTATTTTAAAAAAATTACTTCCTTTTAAGGCTCTCAGAAAGATTCAAAAGACATTAAAAGTGATCAAGTCAGCCAATAAGTCAGTATTAGCAGATGCAATTGATAAGGATCACACTGCAGTTACCCTTCAAGGTCCGGATCAGCCAGACCAAGATGATTACGGCTATGAATCGCAAGAAGCGGCAGCTTTATATGAAAAAATGATGCAAAAGTATAGTAAACTCCCAGATGAACCTAAATTTACTGCAGGAGGTGTGAAATTTATAAAATTTATTATACAAGATAAAGAGTAAAAGTATGATTGTTTTTAGCTCACATTTTTAATTTAAACAGGGTTGCAAGCAATTATTTACTACTCTTTATAAATGTAACAAAATTATATAATCAGTTATTAAATAAATATAGTCAGGGCCATATAAGAGTTGCTCTGGTGTTGGGGCAAAGCACGGCAAGGAGTTCCCCCACTTAACAAGCAATGCCTCCAGAATCAGCGGAAAGTGGGGACCAGAGTGTCTTAACACTAGCTTCCCTCTGCCTACCCTACTGTTTGTGGTATACAGTGTGGAGCTGATTTGATTTAATTTTTAAATGAATATATGCACTCTTCACTTAATATAGTATACTTTATTTGTACACCGCAGCTGAGGGGAGTTTAAATCAACTATTAAAGAAATATTATTTAAATCTATAATTTGGACGAGTTATGGTACTCGAGACAAACCTTCATGGTTTTTTGTAGTGCCTTCATCAATGTAAAAATATATTTGTATGGATATTTGATAGTAATAAATAAAAAAAAAACATGTAGAAAATAATTTATTATGCGAAAAAATCTTCATCATATCAAAAAATCTGACTTAAAAATATTGCATTTTAATTTATTAATTATATAATATAGTCAGCTGCAATATTTTTTAAGTTATTTTTAATTATCACAAGTGGGGAGAGGAGCGTCTCAACACTAGTCTCCCTCTGCCTACTCTGCTACATGTGGGATAGGTGAAGTAAAAAAAACTGACATTTTCTATATTTATTTCTATTACCTATAATGGGACAGTGGCTGACTGTGAATGCATTATATATGTATAGAAAAAAACAACAATATATTTTAAGTTATTTTTAGGCAACTTTGTGAGTAAAGATATAAATGGTACTAGAGAAAGGGTAAAAAATGCTTTGCAGCATGAAGATGAACCCATCCCTCATAAAAGGAGACGCCGCACAGAAAATGGTGGTATGTACTATTTTATAATAAACAAGCATAAACTTCTATAAATTAATATTATATTTAGGTAATATTTAGAGCCTGGTACAAATTACCCTTATATGAGGTCATTGTGGCGTAATGGCATGAGCGTGTGCTGTAAATTATATTATGGGAACAAGTGAAGTTAAAAAATAATAATTAAATAAAGTCATATTAGGTCTTATGAAGGATATAGTACAAATTACTTTTAACTTTGGAGAATGCTTTACGCTGTATCACGTATAGCATGTCAGGTACTCTAGTGTTAAGACACTCTGTTGTGGCACAGGCACACAAGTGTGTGACTGTAAACGCGATAGGTTGTGCATTCTATTCCCACTCGGGGGTATTGAAATATTAATATTTTCATTTCTTTAATATGGTCCAAAGTAAAACGTGGCGTTGAATTCCTTGACAACGCGCAGTGCCTCCATAATTCGGCGGAAAGTGGGGAGCGGAGTATCCTAATACTAGGCTCTTTACCTACACTGCTACATGTGGGCCTCAGTTCAACTCAACACGTAATGTTTTAAATAATTATTTTATTATCATAAATTATGCATAATTAATTTCTTATTTCATACATATAAATGTTACAGATCGAGAATTATCTCCACCCCAAAAGTATGAACCGGAAAAGAGAAAAGATGAAAGATCGGAAAAACCAAAAATAAGGAAGCCAGCGCCTCCTCCTATAGATTTCAACCAGCTATTGAAATTGGCCGAACAAAAAAAAACTGAGCCCATAGAAGTTGCTAAAAAAGCTGTGACAGAACCCGAACCCGATAGATTAATGACGAAGAAGCAAAAAAGAGAATACGAAGAAGAAGTGGCGCGGCAGAGGAGAAGGCAAGAACGTATTGAAGCAGCGAAAACAGGGAGAAAAGGTATGTTTTGTTAGTTTGTTTTTTGTTATGTGTTCTGTGTGGGTGTTTTGTTATGTGTTCTGGTTATAAGGTATGTTTTTTTTGTTGTTATGTTTTCTGAATATAACAGTGTAGGCGTAAATTCTTACTCTCATAGTATGAGAATGGGGAATTTAAAAAAAATAATTTTAATATATCAGAAAACCAGTTTCATGCCGCACACAGCAGGGTAGGCAGAGGAAACCTAGTGTTAAGACGCTCCGTTTCCCATTTCTCGTCAAATTCTGGAGGCATTGCGTGTTGAGTGGAGGAACTCAACGCCGCGCTTTACCTCAGCGAAGACATGAAAATATATATTTATTATTTAAATGAAAATATAATTTCATTTTCTCGAGTGGAGATCAAACCCACAGCCGAGCAGATCAAACACACAGTATTTAGAGTCAAATTCGAGCCCATTGCACCATTATGCTTTCAGTTGTTAATTTAATATTAAGAATATTTTTTTTATATAAATATATTTTATATAATACCCAAGGTTTTATGTCATTATATTTTATTCTCAGTTTCAAGAGAAGAAAAATCGGATAAAAGCGAAAGAGATAGAAAACCAGAACCATCAACACCAAATGGCGGCTTTGGTCGCATACCTAAAATATCTGACAGGAATACAAATAAAAGTGACTCACCCAAAGTATATGAGCGGGAAAGAGATAGAAATTCACACGACCGTGAAAGGGAGAGATTGCAAAAAGATAAAGAGAGAATGCGTCTCGAAAAAGAGAGATTTGATAGGGAAAAAGAGAGATATGATCGAGAAAAAGAGAGGTTTGACAAAGAAAAAGACAGATATGACAAAGAAAGAGAAAAGTCCAAATTAGAAAGAGAACGGGAGAGAGAAAAGTATGAAAAAGAAAAGTTGGACAAAGAAAGACTCGACAAACTTAAAGCTGAGAGAGACAGAATAGACAGAGAAATGGAAAGACTTAACAAAGATAGGGAGCGATTAGAAAAATCTAAAATGAAATTAGAAAGCAAAACATATGACAAGATGAAGGAGAAAATAGCAGATCGAAGCAAAATGGGCTTGAAAGAACGTGATATTAAAAAGAGTATAGATTTAAAAAGCCAAAACACATACAGGATAGATAAGAATTCAAATGAGAAGAAGTTACTGCCTAAGTCGTTAGATAACAAAATGAACGGTCATAGCAAGCCAGTGTCAAAACTAAACAAGGAAAGTTCGAGTCAGTTAGTGAAGAAACCCATAGAGAACAAATTAAATGGACAATTAAAGGATAAACGTTTGGAAAATAGTAAATTGCAACAGAAAAGGCTGGAGGGCAAACCGGGCGCGGGTCCTAGTAAACCTGTTGTAGGAAATTCATTTGATTTCGACAAACATGTTAATTCGTTAAGCAAAAATGGTGTCCGGCAACCTGGCGATGGTAAAAGGAAACAACAAGATGATAGGAGAATGCAGAAACGTAAGTTAGATGTATATTTTTTATTGATCCCGCATATAGCAGGGTAGGAGGTAGGAACTCAACGCCGCGCTTGATCTGGTTACCAAAGAGAATAAATCATTCATTCCCCCAAGTGGGAATCGACCACACAAGCAGCGTTTATAGTTTGATGCTGTGCCACATGATGGGTTATCTCACTTTAAATCCCTTTTTGGCGTATTAAAAGAGGTTTACTATTTAGTTTTATGTTCAAGTTGTAGTTATATCTTCCATTTCCCACTTTCCGCCGCTTTCTCGAATTATTGTGTATTGAGCGCCGGAACTCAACGCTGCAATTTTAGGAACATAAATTATTTTTATTAAAATATTTCAGGTCGCGTCGTAGAATCGGATTCAGAGTACGACTCAGAAATGGATGACTTCATTGACGATGGCGACGAAAACATGGACTATTCGAAACATATTAAAGAAATATTTGGATATGATAAGTCTAAGTAAGTTGTTTATAAACTACTGTTATGTTGACTTCATTTGTATTTATTTATTGTTTGATATCCAGCACGATTTATGATAGTAATATAATGAAGGAAATAAACACAAATAACACTCTGAAGAAAAGAAACAAAGTAAGACAACTTATAAATTACAGTAGTGACTCATATAATCATATATCTATACTAA